>JAJOOS010029594.1:0-25600 GCA_029582725.1 Solanum chiquidenum | reverse complement strand
TCTTTTCGGTGTGGGGGCATGAAACCGGATTCCATGTAGCTCACATGGTCTATGTTAGTTAAGGCTATTTCCCTCCAAGACAAGAATATTAAATATGAAAAGAACATGACCTATAACCTATGACTCCTCAAGAAGCTCTATTTAGTGTGAGTGAGGGTATGGGATTTCATTCATGCATTGTACAAGTAGGCTTTGAAAGGTGTTATGGTGTGGTTCTCTCATGCTATGAAGATATATGAATTTATACATGGTTAATACATATTGTTGTTGTGAGTGGATTTTCTTGTTACAAGTTAATGAACATGAATGTTTCCTTGTCTATGAGTATTGACTATGGATGAGGTCAAAGTATGATATGCATGATTATGGTGGCCTAAAAGTGGTACTTAGTATTAGATAGGATTATGGGATCTTATCTATGCATTGAACACGTATAGCTTGAGGTTGCTTATGAGATGGTTTGACTTATGTATTTACACTAATGTGCATGATGACTCTTCTATTTGATAAAGTGCATGGTTTCCGCTAAAATGTCCCCTTTTAGCATGTTTTCAAGGATTTTATGCATGGCTATCATACTTAGTGTATTTTTGTACTAACCCATATTTTCTACATTCTTATAAGTGTAGGGCCCGGTTGTTGAGGTGTGCTTCCTTTTTGGTCAAAGCTTGGATCGATTACTCTCCACGCTTTTGGTGAGTCCTCATGGTTCGAGGACGAAAGTTGTTCATTTCTAGTTTCTTTCTTACATTCTCTTTTGAGACTATGTTGTAAAGGGTTGCGACCCTATTTGATACCTCAATTGTATTAGATGACTTATTGAGATAGTTTCTAGACTTTCATTTGCTTTATGAAAGACTCCGATTGTAAAGAAAAGTTTTAATTGCATATCATTTCTATTGCTTATGTTATGATATGCTAAGTGCTTGTATAAAACCCCCTTCGGGGATTCTAGTACGCCGTGTTACATCTAGGGGGTACCCCTGTTTCGTGACAAAATTAGACTACAAAGTGGTTTTAGTTCTGAAGCTCCACCATAGCTTAACAAATAAAGCTTTAGACAAATCAAATAAGGACCTTAAACCAATACCTCCTTCTTATTTAGGTACACATATGCCATCCCAGGAAGTCCAATATTTTGCCCTCCCCTCTTCTTTGAAATACCATAAGAACTTAACAAAGATTCTATGGATATCATATCTGATGCATTTTGGAGGAACCATAACGGATAACAAATATATTGACATACTTTGTAGTACATGCTTAATAAGGAATAACTTACCCCCAAAGCATAACAATTTGCCTTTCCAAACTTGAAGTTTATTTGAGATCTTCTTAATCAAATCTATAAAATTATTTATCCTTTTCTTAGCATGAATAATAGGAAACTAAGATACATTAGAGAAAATTTACCTCTTAAAAAATAGTACGGTCTTCCACCAACTTCACGTATACATTTTTAGCCTTGTCAGACATGTAGAAGAAACTCTTTTCCTTGTTGATTTTCTGACCAGATTGTGTTTCATACTAATACAACACCTTCATAATTAAATTCAAAGACATCTTTCTGTAGATGAGAATATAATGGTTATCTGCATATGCCAGATGATTTGATTTGTCACTCCATTTAGGCATACCAAAATATTTGAATTACAATAAAATAATTGGTTTAGTGCCTTAGTCAAAACTTCAGCAATTAGTATAAATAAAGCAGGTGATAAAGGATCATCCTGCTTTACATATCTTGTGGAATGAAAGAAGCCTTGAGCTTGTCCATCAATGAGAATGAAATACCAGTTATTAGCCACAATTCTCCATACCATATCAATAAATGTATTATCAAAACCCATATGAGTTAGCACTCTTGCCAGAAACTTCCAATTCACCCTATCATATGCCTTGGCCATATCAAGTTTGATAACAACATTATCCGGTTCCCTCTTCCCAATTTCAATTATAATTTTCTATGCCAATAAATATTCTCAGGAATATTCCTTCCATTTACAAAACTAGATTGGTGTAGTGAGATTAACCTGGGTAGAAGACCTTCTGGTTTATCATGTACAATTCTACAAATCCCTTGACTAATGAAATCACTTTAACGAATTGGTCTTAGGTCTGAGAAGGTTTGAATAAACCTCATTTTTGGAAGTAAGACCAAGTTAGTATGAGTAATTGATTTTGGTAGAGTATGACTGTAACACCCCAGATTCAAGACGGGTCAAAAAAGAGTTTTCAGAAGTTTTAGGTGCTATCCAACGGAGGCCACCACGGCCATGGATGGGACCACGGACCATAGGTATGGTCCGTGGCTGATCACCCCAACTTCTGGCAGAAGCCTAGACCCACAGCTTGACCAACAGACCATTGGAGGGTCCACAGTCCGTGGTCGAGGGTCCGTAGGTCAGGACCCCCTAATCCATATTTTTGATTCCAATCGATGGTTGTGTAGGATGGACCGTCGGTCTGTCCATGGTCCGTCGGTCAAGGGGCGTCGATGGTAGGTCGGTAGTTATTTTCAGGGGAAGTTGGGTCTTTTCCTAATTAGTCTAGCCTAATACTATGTCGTTTTACCCTTCACTAAGACCCCGATATAAGTATTTTAACCCCCAAATTTCCACAATAGAAATCATTCTCTCAAATTTCTAAAAGAAGAACAAGTCTGCTCTACAACATATTTTTCTCTCTAGGAAGCTTGAAGAAGAAGGATTCAACCTAGGGTTTCAAGTCAAGTTTCCATTCCTCCATTGAAGATAATCCATAAGCAATTGGCTTTGAGGTATGATAGTTTTCATCCATGGATTCCTTCCATTCATGGAGTTCCCAAATTCTCCTATTTTCAAAGTTAGAATTCCTCAATTAAGTTAGGGTTTTCTTCAACTTCCATGGGTTCTCTTGATTATTGATTTAAATAATTGAATTATGATCTCTTATGCATGAATTGATGAAATACTCTGATTTTATGGTGATTCTCCTATGAAACCATGAAACCCCCATGTTATTTTCAAGTTATGAGCATATGATGTGGGTTTTGATTATGAAAGAGGAGTTTTATTAAATGAAGGATAAATTGAAAGAATTACATGAATTTATGATGAAATCCATATCTAACCCATGTTTTCTAAATGTTTATACTTGAAAGTGGGATTTGAACCTCGAAAGGTGAATTATGGAATTATGTATGTTCTTATGAAATCTATGTAAATATTTTAAGGATGCTTTGAGAGTGAAGTACCAATGATGAAGTTGTTGTTGTGTTGTTGAAAGGGTTTTTCATATACACATGAAAACATGATTGTGAAATGTTTTCTCACATAGTAAAGGGTTCTAAGGTTGAAAGGTCTTCTCACCTAAAAGAATCAAAGATAAAGAGCTATCCTAATTAAACCTAGCTTGGATTGGTTATTGAATAATACCTTTGCATGGATGACTTATGACTTATCTTGAATTGGCAAGATGACGTGCCCTTCCATGGATAATAAGAACAAGAAGAAATGACAATTCTGTGGGATTTATGCTTAGCAGAGGATATTGATATGAAAGCTCTCCCATTAGTAGAGGCCGGATTTGTAGAAACAATCTCCTTATCCCTTACCTATGTACTCCCATAGGATGATTATCTAGATATACATTAGCTAGTGGATCCACTTAAGCTAGAAGTTTATCGTCCTTACCTTGGCAAGTAGGACAACCCTTTTCGGTGTGGGAGACACCAGGGGATCATGTTATAGCTCACATGGTCTCTATGTTGCGTTAAGGCTACTTCCCACAATAATAATGAACTAAAGTTAATTAAAGAAGTATCACACATGTGATCAAAGGTTTTAAATGATGTTAGCTTGCATTCACAATGTTTTATGACTTATGTTTTCTAACCTTTCTTATATCATGTTTTAGCTTAGTCAATTACATGTCATGAAATGTCCTCTTTTAGTGTTGATATCTTTTCTGTTATTATTATTATTTTAATATTTATTTTAAGCTCAGTTAACGTATATAAAAGTGTCTGATGTCTTTGATTTATTTTAATATTATTTCATTAACTTTTGTTGGTATTTCGTTCATGATTGCTTGGACTATTTTTTTAATCATTTTGTTCTGTTTATTATTTATTTATTTGAAAATAAATTGTAAGTTAAAATGGCCAAAGATAAAATCTCTCTATCGGTTTTGGAGGCCTCCCTATTTTAAAAGACGGAAATTTAGTTTAAGTTCATATTTTTATTTGTTAAAATTGGCCGATGAAGAAATTACCATCGATTTCCCAGGCCTCCCATATTAATAAGACGGGTTTTTATTTTTAAGTTGTTATTTTATTTATTTATTTTATTCATATTTATTTATTATTAACACTTTTACTAAGTGTCTTTACAGGTACCTGGAGTTGCTTTCCATTGAAGCTAGTCGAACGGAGTTCAAATTATACTCTTTATTAATTACTTTGTATATATTGACGTTAGGCAAACTTACGCCGTTTCTTATATTATTGTTTGATTTTATTATTTTTGTATATCACATGTTTATTATATTTGTATATTATTTTTATCTCCTCCTCAATTTGAAAAAATGAATTCAGTCGGAAACCACAATTGTGGATTTCGAAGGCTGTCTAACCCCTTCCCTTCAGAATAACTTGAACTCCTTAGCTAGAATCTATTGGTTTTGTGGTTATTTTTTTATTTATTAATTAATTAGTTTCTTAGTTTTCCTAAAATTAGGTGGCGACTCCCTTTAAACTCTTTTACCCTTTTAAAATTCTTTTATTCTTTAAAAATGACTATTTTTTGAGTCACCGCGACGTTGCGCCCTCTCAAAAGATGTCAATAGTGGTACCCAATTCACTTCTCAGTTTTGGAAGTCCTTCCAAAGGGGTCTTGGTACTCTTGTTAAGCTTAGTACATCCTTTCATCCCCAAAACGATGGGTAAGCGGAGCGTACTATCCAAACTTTGGAAGACATTATTGAGAGCTTGTGTGATTGATTTTTAAAGGTAATTGGGATGACCATTTTTCATTGATTGAGTTTGCTTATAACAATAGTTATCACTCAAAGTCAACAAAAGTCTTGTGTCGATGTTAGAAGAGATCTTGAGTTTGATTTTCATGATTGAGTTTACTTGAAAATCTCACCCATGAAGGGTGTAATGAGGTTTGGTAAGAAAGGGAAGCTTAGTTCCCGATATGTAGGCCCATATCAGATTTTAAGACATGTTGGTAAGGTTGCTTCTGAACTTGCCTAATGAATTGACATCGGTGCATCCTGTTTTCCATGTCTCTATGTTGAAGAAATGTGTTGGAAATCTGACATCAATAGTTCCCTTAGAAGGACTGGGACTTAAGGAGAATCTTTCTTATGAAGAAGTTTCGGTTGAGATTTTAGACCGGCAAGTCAAGAAGTTGAGAAACAAGGAAGTTGCTTGCATGAAAGTGTTGTGGAGGAATCAGTTAGTTAAGTGTTCTACTTGGGAGGCCAAGATCGATATGATATCCCGATATCCTTATCTCTTTCCTGCTACCCTTATTCTAGCTTAAGGTAATGAGTTCCTCATGGTTTACTCTTTGTTTGGTGTCATGTGTGTTAATGTTCCCATGATTCCTTATTTTATGCATGTTCACGAAAAAGCTTAAGTTTTGAGAAAACACGAGTCAACTTGATTGATTTCTACATGTTTATGTGCATTTGAGCATGAATTGCATATAGACTACATGATATGATGTTTTGAACATGCTTTAGGTTGGAGTTGATGTTTCCTCCTCAAATATATGCATTTGAGTATGTTTTAGCTCGGAGTAGATATTTTCTTCTCAGATAAGTGCATTATATGATTGCATTCATGTTGGGCTTCTAGGTCTAGCTCCTATCTTCCTTATGATGCTTTGATTATGTCCTAGCTTGGAGCCGATACTTCCTCCTTGGTTATATGCATTTAGATGAAGTTGCATTGATGATTGGGTTGTTAGTTCCGGTTCTACTCTTTTCGTAACAACTTGAATCTCATTCGAGGACGAATGATCCCAAGAGGGAGATATTGTAACACCCCGGATTCTAGACGGGCAAGACAACAATTTTCTGAAGTTGCAGGTGACATCTGACGGAGGCCACCCACGGCCATGGATGGGACCACGGACCGTACGTGTGTTCCGTGGTTGGTCACCCTAACTTCTGGCAGAAGCCCAGACCCATTGCCTGACCAATGGACTGTCGGAGGGTCCGTAGGTCAGGACCCCTAAATCCATGTTTCTGATGCCAATCGATGGTTGTGCACGATGGACCGTTGGTCTGTCCACGGTCCGTCAGTCAAGGGGCATCAATGGCAGGTCGATAATTATTTTCAGGGGCAGTTAGGTCTTTTCCTAATTATTCTAGTCTAATATTATGTCGTTTTACCCTTCACTAAGACCCCTTATAAGTGTTTTAACCCCCAAATTTCCCCAATAGAAATCATTCTCTCAAATTTCCAAAAGAAGAACAAGTCTCCTCTCTAAAATATTTCTCTCTCTAGGATGCTTGAAGAAGAATGGTTCAACCTAGGGTTTCAAGTCAAGTTTCCATTCCTCCATTGAAGATAAGCAATTGAATTTGAGGTATGATAGTTTTCATCTATGGATTCCTTCCATTCATGGAGTTCCCAAATTCTCCTATTTTCAAAGTTAGAATTCCTCAATTGAGATAGGATTTTATTCAACTTCCATGGGTTCTCTTGATTATTGATTAATACGATGGAATTATGATCTCTTATGCATGAATTGATGAAATACTATGATTTTATGATTATTCCCCTATGAATCCATGAAACCCCCATGTTATTTTCAAGTATGAGCATATGATGTGGGTTTTGATTATGAAAGAAGACTCGTATAAAATCAAGCATGAATAGATAGAATTACATGAATTTATGATGGAATCCATATCTTACCCATTTTTTCTAAATATTGATACTTGAAAGTGGGTTTTAAACCTCAAAGGTGAATTATGGAATTATGCATGTTCTTATGAAATCTATTTAAATGTTTTAAGGATGCTTTGAGAGAGAAGTATCAATGCTGAAGTTGTTTTGTGTTGTTGAACGAATTTCTCATATACACATGAAAGCATGGTTGTGAAAGGTTTTCTCACATAGTAGAGGGTTCTAAGGTTGAAATGTCTTCTCACCTAAAAGAATCAAAGATAAAGAGCAATCCTAATGAACCTAGCTTGGATAGGTTATTGTATGATACCTTTCCATTGATGACTTATGACTTAGCTTGGATTGGAAAGATGACGTTCCCTTCAATGGATAATAAGAACAAGAAGAAATGACAATTTCATGGGATTTATGCTTAACACCTAGAGGACATTGAGATGGAAGCTCTCCCGTTAGTATTGGCAGAGTTTCTAGAAGCAATCTCCTTATCTCTTACCTATGTGCCCCCATAGGATTATTGTCTAGATAGACATTATCTAGTGGATCCACTTAAGCTAGAAGTTTATGGTCCTTGGCAAGTAGGACAACCCTTTCTGTGTTGGAGACACCGGAGGATCATGTTATAGCTCACATGGCCTCTATGTCGGTGAAGGCTACTTCCCATAATAATAAGGTACTAAGATTACTTCAAGAAGTATTGCACATGTGTTCAAAGGTTTTAAATGATGTTAGCTTTCATTGACCATGTTTCATGACTTATGTTCTCTAACCCTTCTTATATCATGTTTTAGCTTGGTCAATTGCCTGTCAGGAAATGTCCTCTTTTAGCATGATTTAAATGTTTTGATGCATGGCTATAATACTTGATAAATTGTTTTGTACTAACACATATTGTTGCCTACATTTCCCCAAATGTAGGGTTCGACAGTCAGGGTCCTCAGCTTTGGTGAGTCCTCATGCTTTGAGGACGGACTTTCCATGTTCTTAGTTTCTATCTTACTTTTAGTTTTGGACATGATGTATGGGCTAGGCCCAATTTCATTCTATTGTACTAGATGGCTAATAAGACAAGTGTTTTAGACTTCCGCTCTACTTTTATAAAACTTTGGACTTGAAATATCGTCTTTACTTCTTTTGTTCTATTTCTTATGTTATGAATGCTAAGTGTCTTGTATGGGGTCTCTTGGGGTCCTATACGTCATGTTACATCTAGGATGTACCCCTGGGTCGTGATAGTGACCCTAGAAATAGGCTTGTACTACATTAAAAACATCAACCCCCACAATTTGCCTACAAGATTGATAAAAGTTGCTAGTAAATCGATCCAGCCCACAAGCACTATATCCATTAACCTTAAAGACCACATATTTGATTTCATTCTTTTCCTGGCATTGTTTTGATTAAAAAAGAGGTCTTCTGGAATGACATGTAACTGAATATGTTGTAACAAACTATAATCTTCAATACACTCAGTTCCAGTGAACTAATCAGTGTAGATTTTCAAGGCTTCCCCAGAAATCTCATCATCACCCTCAGCCCAAGTACCATCAAATTTGATAATTCTCTTCAAATCTAATCTCTTTCTCCCTCATTTTACCGGGCAGTGAAATAATCTAGTATTATTATCTCCTTCAATATACCACTGTATGCTAGCATTTTGCCTGCAAAATTCTTCCTCATAATGCAAATAAAGCTTATGCTCTGCCTGATCTTGTTGAAGCACCATTCTATTATTGGCACTAGGATCATCTTCAAATAACTCTTCTTTCACTCTAACAATTGCCTCTCTAATTTGCAATTGTTTAAAGATATCCCCAAATTTATCCCCACTCTACCTAGACAAGGCTAATTTTGTCTTCTTGTGTCTCAAGTTCCATTATACAAACACATCTTCAGAGAAGTCAGCCTCCCAACTTTGTCTAACCACTTTCATAAAATCATCACCTTTTGCCTAAAACTTCAAAAACATAAATGTTTTGAAGATATTTTGAGCAGGACCTCTAATTAGTAGTAAAAGAGAGGGATGGTCTGATCATATTCTAGCCAAATGCATAATTTCCAGATTACCAAGCATATCCTGCATAGCCTAATTTGTAACCACCTTATCAAGTCTTATAAAAATACACTCCTCATCTGCTCTACCATTCCACTAGTTAAAAGGGCTACCTGAGAACTATAGATAATTTAATTCATAAGAATTGATATAGAAATCAAAGTCTTCGTACTCCTGTGGATACACATGAAGGACACAAATTTTCTCTTTTACCCCATAACATCATTGAAGTCTCCTTCAACCATCCACGGTAGTATTGTATCCTATATCATAAATATCATCCCACAACCTCAACCTCTCAACTGTTGTACATTTAGCACAAACTAGAGTGACCAAGAACCAATTCTCATTATTGAATGAAAGATGTAGTGTTAATTGTTGTTCTGAGTCTGAGACTATTTCCACATGAATCCCATCCTAAATAAATACCCAATTTGACCATTGGAGTTGTAGTTGACATACTGCATACCTAACCTTTTTTTTGTATTTTTGAATCTGCCTAATGTCTTGAAAAGGTTCCATCAAGGCAATTAGGAAGAACTTGTGGTCTCTATGTAGCATCTGAACTGTATGAAATATATTTTGATTTCTCATAGACCTTATGTTATAAAATAAAGTTTTCTGAAACACTCTCCCCCCTCTTGGAATGTATCCTTGTTTGCTTTGACTCATTAGCCTTTTTTGTCTTTCGTTTTGTTCCCTCTAGTAATCATCTGAGGAGATAAGTCTGTTTCCTTACAAATATTGTTCTCTAGGTTCTCAATTTTTTTCACGACCCAAAGGTACCCCCTAGATGTAACAAGGCACATAGAACCCCGAAAGGTACCATGTAAGCCCCTTAGTATAATCGTAACATAACCATAGAACAATAAAGAGTAAAACACATTTAGAGTCTAATGAAATTTTCATAAAAGCAAAGCAGAAGTCTAGACTTGTCTCAATTAGCCATCTATTACAATCGAAGTATGAAATAAGGTCACAATCCTTATAACATAGTTCTCAAATAAAGGTAGAAGAAAAGAAACAAGAAAAACATCTTTCGTCCTCGAACTATGAGGACTCACCAAAAGTAAGGAGACTAGTCGACCCAAGCTTTGACCAAGAAGCGAGATCACCTCAAGAACCAGACCCTACACTTCTTGAAAAATTTAGAAAATATGGGTTAGTACAAAAATGCACTAAGTAGGATAGCCATGCATAAAATCCTTGAAAACATGCCAAAAAGGGATATTTTAGTTGAAACCACGCACTTTATCAAGTTTAACAGTCATCATGAACATTAGTGTAAAAACACAAGTCATAAGCACATTCAACATATAGACCGTCATAACATAGTGGAAACATGCCATAACTACCCTCAAAGCAAACTTGTGCAATGCATGAACAAGATCCCATAATCCCACCCATGCTAAGTAAAGCTACTTGAGTAACCATAGTTCATAATTCATGTTCTTGCTCGTATTTCATCATGGTGGAAATAAGCCTTAACCGACATAGACCATGTGAGCTTAATATGGAATCCGGTATCATGCCCCCACACCGAAAAGAGGTGTCCTACTTGCCTAAGGTAGAACTAAAGTTTGTTAGCTTAGGTGGATCCACTAGCTAAAGACCTATGTGGGCACATAGTTATGGGATAAAGAGATTGCTACTAGAAACCCGTACTTGATTGAGGTAAAAGGGTTCCATCTTATGAGATACATGTTTTTGCAACCCAGTCATAACTGGCGTAGAAGGAACCCATTTGGAAAGCTGGACTAACTGGTGTAGAAGCTTCCATCTCATATTCATATCCACTCGGTGCTAAGCATAATACCCATTAAGTTCATGTTAAGTCTTGACTTAAGTTCATGTTTATGGAAGAATGTCTTAACACTCAATCCAACACAATTCGTGATATATCTCATATATTCAAGATGTGAGAATAGTCTTTCAATGAATGACAACAACATTATCATATTCATGGATACTTCATTCATAATCATGCTTAAGTGTGTTCTTGAGGATAACATTCCAACAAAACAACAACTAGATCATAATCATAATCACTTTACTCTCAAAGTAATCTTAAAGCATGTGCACAAGTATCATAATCATGCAAATTTCTGATACATTGCCCTTCAAGGAGACTAGATCACAATTCATCAACACATCTAGAATTACTACACTAGACATGGATGATAACATAATTCAAGTAATCCAACTATCACAAGCATAATATCATCTTTTTAGAATCATCAAATCCTCATCAAAGTTCATAATTGGGGAATTTAGGGATTTCATGGATTCTTGTGGGGATTTCATCATAAATCAACAATAAATCATCAATTCAATCATAATCCATCATAAATCAATCATTAAAAATGTTTTTGAAAAGAACCCATAACATTGAAGTAAAACCCTACCTATTGGGGAAATCACTAGTTTTAAAATTGAGTTTGGAGGGACTCCATGGATGAAAACTATCCATGTATGAAGGACTACCATACCTTGATGAAGAAACCATACGAATTTGAGTGGAAATGATGGATCCTTCAACCCTAGCATTCATTTTCTTCTTCTTCTTCTTCTTCTTCTTCCTTGGAGTTTTCGAGAGAGAGAAATTTTGTAGAAGATGAACTTTAGGGAAAATATTTGGGTGTTAGGAAAATATGAAGTAATGGGGTGTATTTTGACTTAAAATGACTTATATAATTTTATAAAAATAATACAAAACGACCTCACATTGATTGGGCTTAAAAAGGAAATACCCAAAATAACCCTCACTTAAAGTGAGTTGCCCAGGTGCAACGAAGGGCCCCACGAGCCGTGGTCATGACCACGAGCCGTGGTCCCTCTCGTGGAATTAAGGTAGTGTCTAGGCACCTTGTGATTTTAGCTCAAAAGCCAAAGGCATCTCCACGAGCCGTGGAGCAAGCCACGAGTTGTGGTCCCTCTCGTGGACCTTCAGGTAGTGGCTAAGCCACTTTGCCTTCCACCCCAACCTCTAAGGCATATTCAAGACCACTACCACAAGCCATCTACGGATTTACGAACCGTGAAGTGGCTCGTGTGGAGGGTCTATTTTTGAGGCAGCCTAAGGATGCTACTGCCTCCACTTCCCCGAGTGGCACCACGACTCGTTGTGTCCACTACGAGTCGTGAAGACCCTCGTGGTCTTGGTGGGCAGTGCCTTGGCAAATATGGGTGATTAAATAACGTTATCAAAGACACTTCATCCAATTCTAAGTGTCAACGATCGTTAATCAGTATAATAACCCAACTAAATGAGTTGGGGTCGAATCCCATAGGGAGTGGTACGTGTTTAAGATTCAATAGCAAGGTACGAATATGCTCAAGTCAATCATAGAAATATATATTTAGGAATAAAAACATAATTCAAATTAAGGGGTGACACAAGTGTCAAATAAAGGGGGTTTTGGTTTTAACTATTAACTACAACAACATCAAATAACACGAATTAACAAGTAAAGAGACGGGTTCTTGGGATGTGATTGGATTATAAGCTAAGGTAGACAAATGGGTAATTGCAATTGTTAGTAAATAGCTGTAAATCAGTGAATAAGCTAGAATTTAGTGGGGATAAACTTTCTCTCGAACAATTTACCCCGAATCAAGTTGGTTTCTCTCGAACACTAACATGCAGCAAATGAGAACATCCTACACTTTAATCCATTCAGTCTCTCGAGCTGAATGTGTGGAAAAAGATTTAGGATTCACTCGCTCGAGCTGAACCCATGGCAACCCAATACCCACAGACCATTAATTCAGTAATCTTGGTTTTAAAACTTCTCTCTCGAGCAAGCCAAAAACATGAAGGTAGAGTTGTATTTGCAACTACAACCCATTAAATTAAACCACAATTAATGATTGAAATCACTTTTAAAAAGTATTTAAACTAACAATTAGCAACACCCATAAGCTAAATCAACCCATAATCACATAATCACACCCCAAGAATTGGGGTTTTAGCTAGACATCATAAAAAGATAGAAATCATTACCAAATTGTGTTTCCATCAACTGAGTAAGATTAATTTAGTCTTTACCAAGGTCCAAGTTGAAGAATCTCAAAAACCCACTTCCAATTTCTCCAAAAATGAAAAACTTCAATTCTTCAAAGCTAAAGAAAAGTTGTCTCAAAACTGAAAATTCTAAAAATTGATTCTAAGATTATGATAAAAGGGTAAAAAGCTCTATGTTTGAAAATGTATTTATAGTCGCCAAAAATATGTTGCGAAGGACCATTCGGCGCAGTAAGTCGGGATCGCCGATCAACTTGGCGATCCACCCTTTGGTCAGTTCCATCGCCTTCTTGCTTTGGTCTTCAACATCCCCATGTTTTGTAACTTTGGGCGATCCAACACTGCATTTCTGAACCACTAGGTGACGCGCCAACTGCTCCTTTCTATCGCCAACTTGATTTTCTCCTTCAGGGCTTGGCACATTAGAACTTTAGGCGGTCAAGAGGCCATTAGGCGACTTGCCAAAAGGACTCGACGATCACCAAGCCTTCATTTCTTCGTTCTTTCAGCTCACTTTGTTCCTTTTTGCAAATTAGTGTCCATGCTTTGTTCTTCAATCCAAATACCTGGAAATCAAGGATTTTACATCAGTTATTGGCACAAAACAAGCATTTGAGGACACAAATATATCCAAATAAATCCCTAAATGAGTCTAAATCGTTGACTCATCAACATCCCCAACTTAAACTTTGCTTGTCCTCAAGTAAAACTGAAGTTTAGCAGTTAAAAAAGGATGCACAAACAATGGTACACAAGACTCAATTATGAATGCACACAAAAAGACACAACTTACTCATGCAAAGATCAATTGTGCACTCAAAGATTCAAGTTATGACTCACTATTATCAAAGATTCTCAAGTTCACAATACTTGCTTCAAATGCAAGTTCAAGCTCAACAAATGTACTAAAATTCCCTCACACAAAGGATGATTCCATATTCACACACAATGGTTTAACAATTTATAGCTCCGAAATCACAATCAACACTCACACTCACAAAGATGAACACATGCATGACTCCACCCATAGGTTTGCCCTTATTTTTCAATCAACACTTGTTTCAGCTCACTCAAGATCAAAAAGGTCTTTTCAAGGCTTGTAACGGGGATGAGTGTATAGGTATAGTCATTTAGGCTCAGTGGCTACTATCCTCATGAAATGTGGTATGAACAACACTTTCTTCCTTTTTCTTCATCATTCTCATGCATGCTCAAAAGTCACCCCATTATTCACTTTCCATGAAATACCAGACACCCCATTTTCTTTTATACTTTATTTCACACTTTCTCATTCTTTTTCTTTTCATTTTTTTTTGTATGGAGGGGTTCCATCTTTCTCAAAATCATGGGTCAAAGGGGGGACTTCTTTACACTTCTTGATTTACCTTCTCTTTTCACCACACCCCCAACTTAGGCTTTTGGCCTAAGTTGGCTATTCAAACAAACCACAAATCATGAGGATTATGGGTAATGGATAAATAGAGGTCAAAATTTCATCAAGTTTCTTCCAAGAAAAGGCTAAGGCTCAAAGGGTGTTCAAGCAAAGGTCACACACTCACAAGGTTGGCCACGAAAGAGGTATAATGTCAAATTATTTCATACTCTTCAAAGTTGCCTAAGATCATTTCAAGAGATTGCATCACTTAGTCAACCGGACCAACGGGACAAATTCTAGGTGTTATCACACATGGTTCATGGTAAGCTCATCACACAAGGCATTGGCACCAACTATCAAACAAGACTCCACACTTTTGCTAGTGTGCAATGTTCATCACAAGAGACTCATTCGTTAACTGGCTAGTCACAACGAGATGCAAAAAGCTCACATATTGTCTATGCAACTTGATTTAGCCTCATTGTAGTTGCACATTCATTTTTGTTCAATTATGAGCTCTATTTAAGTCATCGGTATTGATCAAGACAAATACTCAAATTTGCAAGAGAACAACCACATTCAAACACAGTCAAGAGGTGGCACAATTTTTTTGGAAGGGTCCAAAAATCATTTACAATTAAAGCAAGGAGCCTCAAGCTCAACCATCCACAAAATCAGTTCTAACGCAATTCATAGCCCAAAAACCCAATATATACAGACAATGATCACAAAAGGTGGGCCTCACCCCACCACAAAATAAAAGCAATTTGTCCTCAAATGCAAGAAAATATCCACAAAGTCAATAATATAAGACATAGAGGGAGGTAAAGAGAAATCCTGTCTACACAGTCACTTCATCTGTCAGGGCATCAATGCCTGGTGCCACACTCTCATCTTGGTCATCAGTAGCTGGAGTCACATCAACAGTAGTAGGTCCACTAGGGTCAGCCAATGGTATATCTGCTAAAATAGCCTGCACAACTGCATCTACTATGGCCTCCTCAGTCACCGTAAGGCCCTCATAACAAGCTTTCTCAGCAACCTCAAGTATCTCCTCATCCATATCAGCCTCAGACTCAGGATTAACTACCTCCTTAACTCTAACATCATATCCGGTGGTAGCCGGAGGCATGTCTGGCTCAACTAGCACATCTGGGATCTCCACCATCCCGAAATCATTGATATGTCGGTGGACTTCAGCTGGTCCACATCTCTCCTCAGCGCAATAATAACGGCCTTTAGAGCTGTCACCTCCTCGATGGCCCCTTTTTCATGCTCGCACACCACTATCCTAGCTGCAAGGGCATCAATGGTAGCACACAAGGGTGTCACAACATTAGTGAGGGCTATCTGAATCATGCCCAGAATGAAGGCCTCAAATTTGGTGGCACGACGATCAGCATAATGGGTTAGCTACCCCATTTGTAGTAATGCAGCCTGAGTGGGTGGGGTCCGAGAGGTAGCAGTACTAGATCTGGGGGGCAATGGAGCAGTAGAGGAACTGGGGGTATCAAAAGGGACAACACTAGAAATACCTAAAGGCGCAGGGGCTGGAGTAGGCAAAGGTGCCTCTGCAGGTAATGTGTCGGTATCCACAACCGGGGAAGAGTCCATTGGAGCTACCTTTTTCCTCTCTGCCTCGTCTTTGAAGTATTCTGCCTCGATGCTCCGAATGTTAGTAGAAGATGTGGGCATCACTTCCACATCCTTCTTCTCATCTATAGGCACCCGAGCCTGTCTGCATAGCTCGGTGATCAACACCGGAAAGTGAAGGGAAGTTTGGCGCTGCTTGTCCCTCATGACCATCTCCTGTGCCATTGTCATCCCAGATTTATCCTCGTCTCATCAATGATGCAACCCAAACAGGTTTCCTTGGCTAGGCAGAGAATCGACTCATTCTGGGATGGCATGATAGTGCTGCTGATGAAGCCAAACCAAAACCTTGCATCTATGTTTAGATCCTTCTTTTCAATCGGTGCTCCAATCTCAAGCCACTTGGGAGTACCATATGATATTAGCGGAGCCAACCACTTCTTCATGATTTCCAGTGTCATTGTCCTGTCTAGATGCTGGCAATCATCATCAATACGTGTTGAAACACCCAAGACTGCATTGATAGCATCACTATCACATTTCACCTTCCGACCTCTGACGCCACATAGTCAACTGGTTTGAATTTGGCTGCCGGTTCTTCTATTGTGGTATCAAGGCACTGTAAGTACTGTAGAATTCTGTGACCTAACTCGGAATGTATAGGCCATAGGGCTTGGTGAAGATCTAGAATTTGTGGAACTTCAGGCAGGTCGTAATCTCTGGATATCTGTTGATGACTCCATAAGTGGATAACCTCTTTTCTTTAATGATTGTCCTCAGCTCCTCAGTCTTCAGCCTATTCATAGACTTGGGATGAGGGCCTTGTACAACCAGAGCATGAACTATGGCCTGTTCTAGAGAAGAAGAGGTAGTGGTGGCTTGGGGAGTCCTAATCCTAGACGGATCATTCAGCCTCTTTGAGCGTAGCTCCGCTCTCTGGGCTGCAAGTAGCTTATCCTCAAGCTCAGAAGTTGCAGCCTGATGCTCCTGGTGCTCACCCTCACTCTCAGAAGTAGTGAGGTGAGTGGCGTAGATACCGTCACTGTCGGAGCTGGCCTCTAGTGATGCAGCTGCCTTCCCTTTTCCTTTTCCCTTCCCACATGTTGTGGGAAGTTTGGTAGACTTCGCCTTGGCTGCAACTGCATCCTCGTTGATCTTTATACCCTTTGCCCGCTTGCGGGGTGGCATGTTTCTACCAGCAACCTCTAGTCTAGCCATGTATGCAAAACATTAGAGAAAGTTAGGAATAATTCAAGTAAAATTTGCAGAAAAATAGTTGTAGACAGACTCGCCCAACCGGTCGGTGAGTCACCGAATCACTTTGGTGAGCCAGGTTGGGCTCGCTGAAAGGATTGGCTCAAAATATTCTTAGACAATTGATATGTTAGCGATGGGAAGGACCTTTCAGTGAATCGCCGACATCACTCGGCGAGCAAGGAGTAGCCCACCGAAAGTTACAGTACATTTGAAGGGTTAGGGGTATTGGAAGGGCGATCAAGAAGGACTTTCGGCGAGTCGCCGAATGCACTCGGTGAACTTAGGTTTCTCGTTGAAAGTTACAGAACCTGAACTCCAAATTTAGCATGAAATTAAAGGTCAGAAGTGGGATTTGGCGAACCGCCGAGTGGTTCGGTGAGCTCGACCCAGCTCGCCAAACGACCCAACGTGCCTACTCTCAACCCCATCTTCCAAATTCAACCCCGAAACCCCTAAGAACAAAATCAAATCAAGAACTATTTCAATTAAACTAAGACCCATTACACCCATGCCCCCAGGATACTCAGACTTCTCCTAGTTTGGCCTAATTTGGCCATTTGATGACTTTTGCCCTTAAGAATGACGTCATCCGCTGTACCATTGGGCAAATTACATCATTTGGCACAAATGAGGGTTACATAGACTTCACCCGACTAGACCCAACAACATGCAAGCACAACCCCATAATTTTAATCAATTTTGAGCACAAAAAACTAATGAATTCAACAATATAGGCATTACAGGCACGATATTCAAATTAAAATAGGTATACACGCATACAATTACGATCAGAGAGGCCCAACACACTTCACTAAGATAAAATCTATGTACGAGAGTAAAAAATTCAAAAAATGAATTCGGGGTTCAGAAAACCAACCTTAGATGCCAATTAAACAGGTTGAAAAGCTAGGCGGCAAAGAATCCAACTCCGAACGCAAACTAGATGACTAATACGAGATAAAAAATGCAAAAATATGGAAAATATTGTGCGGGTGTGAGTTTGGGAAGTTCAAAAATGAGGGAAAGTGAAAGAGTTTGAAAGTTTAAACCTTTGGCCTTTAAACACCGTCCAGTTCTCGCCCATTCGGCGACATAAGTTTTACTCGACGACCCACTCGGCGTGTGGCGACACGCCGATTGGGCACTTACCTCGCCGAGTTTTACAGGACCTCCAGTTATTTTGGGGGGTCTAAACGACAGACAAAGTTGTGATCACCGACCCGGTCGGCGATTCACCAATCAGCTCCTGGGCTCGCCGAGTTTTATAGATTCCAATTTAAAAATGTCTTGAGTCCAACAGCGGTCAAAGTCAAGCTCGTTGACCTCTTCGGTGAGTCACCGATTGAACTTTTGGCTCGCCAACCTGCACTTTTCAAACACCTACCACACTTTGACCTGCACAATCAACACACCATTATTACAAACTTAAAAAGAAAGAAAATAAAACTTGGGTTCCCTCCTAAGTAGCGCCTTAGTTAACGTCGCGACACGACGCAAGTCCACACTCAAACCTCGTTCTTGGGGTTGGCCATAGTATAACTAGGCAACCCCCCTTGCTATCTGGGGTTTAAATTAGACGAGATATGACCCATTGGGTCTCCAACTGTTTGATCGATACTGAATGAGAGGTAATCGTCTGGCTGAGGGTCGACACATCTTCGTTTATTTCTTTCAAAATCTTGTCCGACCCCTCAACCTTGTTGAGGATACGAGAAAGCATATCCTCCGACCGACCACTTTCCGAATCCTTTGGTTTCTAATGCTCGTAGGGAGGCACCTACCTATCCTTCTAATTGGGATTTCAATTCCTCCACTCTCGATCACGATCCTTACAACCTTCATCCTTGTTCCAACCTTGGTTACCACCCTGCCTCGGGTAGTTTGAATGATAACTACCACCTTGGTTGGCTAGGAAATTCACCTCTTCATTGTACAAAACCTCAAACTTGGCCTCATCAGGATTAACACACCCAACACCCACAACATTGACACTTTGAGCACCAGCTCCCATGACATTTTTGGATAAAATGTCAAGTTGTGTCATGATCTTGGCCATGTTCTGGTCCCTCTCTTGGTCTTTCTTCATCTGCTCCTTGGTCAATTTAAACGTGAGAGCGGAGACCTGATCTTCGCAGGTGTATCAACCCCGATTGATTGTGGTCATGCCATCCAAGTGCTGAGCTGTTATCACATAAGGTTGCTGCATCAAACCTCCCGGAGAAAGTTGGTCAGCAACACCCTTATTTACCTAATCAAGACTTCGGTAAAAATACTGCAGCAACACATTGTCAGGCAAGCCATGAGTTGGGCATTGAAGCACCAACTTCTTGAATCGTAGCCAAGTTTTATGAATTAGCTTGCCCTCCAGATGCTTGAAGCTCTGAATGCTGTCCCGAAGAGTCATCATCTTCGAAGGAGGGAAAAATCGCACTTTAAATGCGGTGACCAGCTCTTCCCATGAAGTGATTGATTCACGTGGCAATTCAGCCAACCACTTACATGCTTCTCCCTTAAAAAAGAACGGGAACAACCTCAACCGGACTGACTCTTGGGATATGTTCTTCAAGGAGAACGGTCCGTAAACATCCACGAAGTTTCTAATATGCTCATGGGGATCCTCATGAGACAAACCACCGAACAACCCTTTTAATTGCAAGAGCTGCAACATAGTACTTGTGATATGGAACACCACGTTCCCTTCAACCAGAGGCAAGCGAATAGCACCAATCCATCCATAAGGTGGGGGTCATTAACATTAGGCTCCTTGACATCGTTGAGGTTGCCGATGTCATCTTGGTGGCCCACTTGGCTACCATTTCTCCCGTGCACATTCATACTCTCTGTTTCAAGACACAAACAAGAAAACCAAAACTAAAAGTAAGTAATTCCACTATGACTAACAAGAACAAAATTCAACTTAACTAAAAATCTTAACCAACATCACTCCCCGGCAGCGGTGCCATTTTGATTAAATAACGTTGTCAAAGACACTTCATCCAATTCTAAGCGTCAACGATCGTTAATCAGTATAATAACCCAACTAAATGAGTTGGGGTCGAATCCCACAGGGAGTGGTACGTGTTTAAGATTCAATAGAAAAGTACGAATATGTTCAAGTCAATAATAGGAATATATATTTATGAATAAAAACATAATTCAAATTAAGGGGTGACACAAGTGTCAAATAAAAGGGGTTTTTAGTTTTAACTATTAGCTACAACAACAACAAATAACACGAATTAACAAGTAAAGAGACGGGGTCTTGGGATGTGATTGGATTATAAGCTAAGGTAGAAAAATGGGTAATTGCAATTGTTAGTAAATAGCTGTAAATCAGTGAATAAGCTAGACTTTAGTGGGGATAAACTTTCTCTCGAACAATTTACCCCGAATCAAGTTGGTTTCTCTCGAACACCAACAAGCAGCAAATGAGAACAACCTACACTCTAGTCCATTCACTCTCTAGAGCTGAATATGTGGAAAAGGATTTAAGATTCGCTCTCTCAAGCTGAACCCATGGAAACCCAATACCCACAGACCATCAATTCAGTAATCTTGGTTTTAAAACTTCTCTCTCGAGCAAGCCAAAAACACGAAGGTAGAGTTGCATTTGCAATTACAACCCTTTAAATTAGACCACAATTGTTGATTTAAATCAGTTTTAAACATCATTTAAACTAACAATTAGCAACACCCATAAGCTAAATCAACCCATAATCACACTCCAAGAATTGGGGTTTTAGCTAGACATCATAAAAAGATAGAAATCATTACCAAACTATGTTTCCATCAACTGGGTAAGATTAATTTCATCTTTACAAAGGTCCAGGTTGACGAATCTGAAAGACCCACTTCCAATTTCTCAAAAATGGAAAACTTCAATTCTTCAAAGCTAAAGAAAAGTTGTCTCAAAAACTAAAAAATCTAAAAATTGATTCTAAGATTATGATAAAAGGCTAAAAAGCTCAATGTTTAAAACTGTGTTTATAGTTGCCAAAAATATGTTGCGAAGGACCATTCGGCGCAGTAAGTCAGGATCGCTGATCAACTCGGTGATCTGCCCTTTGGTCAGTTCCATCGCCTTCTTGCTTTGGTCTTCAGCATCCTCATGTTCTGTAACTTTGGGCGATCCAACACTGCATGGCGGAACAACTCGACGACGAGCCGACTGATCCTTTCTATCGCTAACTTGATTTTATCCTTCAGGGCTTGGCACATTGGAACTTTAGGTGGTCAAGAGGCCATTAGGCGACTCGCCAAAGGGACTCGACGATCACCAGACCTTCATTTCTTCGTTCTTCCAGCTCACTTTGTTCCTTTTTACAAATTAGTGTCCATGCTTTGTTCTTCAATCCAAATACCTAGAAATCAAGGATTTTATATTAGTTATTGGCACAAAACAAGCATTTGAGGACACAAATCTATCCAAATAAAGCCCTAAATGAGTCCAAATCATGGACTCATCAATGGGCAGCCTTGGCCCTTTCCCATTTTCCTTGGCTCTTAACCTCTTCCCTTGATGTTAACCCACACGTTTTAGCTCTATTTAGCCTACTAAGTTTTCGGGGTGTTACATTATCTCTCCCTTGGGAACATTCTTCCTCAAATGACGATCTAGACACCTTACAGAATTAAAGACTTAAGACTAGCAGCCCATCATTCATGCAACATCAAAATAATGCACAATTCAAAGGAAGAAACTTCAACTCCATCACAACATAATCAATGCAACACAAGGAAGTAGGATCTACATCTAACAACCAATTATGCATGAAATTGAACATTTCTCATATTCATAAAAGGAACTACCTTCTCCAACTAAAAGCATGCTCAACACAATATCATGGAGCAAATATGCAATTTCTTCAAAAGCATAATAAATCATGTTCATCAACTCATCTCATGAAGTCAAATATGCAACTCATACTAAAATGCACAACAACATGAGGAACACATAAATCAACTCATTTTATTATTAAACATGAATTTTCTCAAGAACATGCGTAACATAAGTAAATCATGGAGAACAAATATAGCACACATGACTCCCAAAAACACCAAACTCAAGAGGAACTACTTACCTCAAGCTTTAATGGGAGTAGAAGGAAAGAGATGAGGATATAAGGAATTAATATCGACCTCGGCCTCCCAAGTAGCACCCTCAACTAGTTGGTTCCTCCATAAAACCTTAATGGAAGCTATTTCCTTGTTTCTCAACCTTTTAACTTGCCGGTCAAGGATTTCTACCGGAACTTTCTCATAAGAAAGACTCTCATCAACCCCTAAACCTTCTAAAGGGATAATAATTGCCGGATCACCAATACACTTTTTAAGCATAGAAACACAAAATACTGGATGAATCGGACCCAACTTATTTGGCAAATCTAACTCATAGGCAACTTTCCCAATACGCTTCAAAATTTGATATAGGTCCACATACCTGGGACTAAGTGTTCCCTTTTTGCCAAATCTCATCACACCTTTCATAGGTGAGATTTTTAGATAGAACCAATCATTAACCTCAAATTCTATATCCCTTCTTCTAACATTAGGATAAGACTTTTGTCTACTTTGAGCCGTTCTCACTTTCTCTCTAATAAGCCAAACTTTTTCAATAGCTTCATAAACCGATTTGGGACCAATAAGAGCAATTTCACCAACCTAAAACCAACCAACTGAAGACTTGCATTTCCTACCATACAAGGTTTTAAAGGGAGCCATACCGATACTTGAATAGTATCTTTTATTATAGGCAAACTCTATTAATGGCAAGTGGTCATCCTAATTACCCTTGAAGTCTATAACACATGCCCTCAACATATCTTCTAACGTTTGGATGGTACGCTTCGCCTGCCCATAAGTTTGGGGATAAAAAGTCATGCTAAGCTTAACCTTAGTACCAAGCCCTTTTTGGAATGACTTCCAAAAGTGTGAAGCAAATTGAGCACCCCGATCCGAAATAATAGATAAAGGGACCCATGCAACTAAACTATCTCATTTACATACAACTTGGCATAGTCTTCCGCCGAATGAGAAACCTTGACGGGAATGAAGTGGGCTGATTTTGTCATCCGATCTATAATGACCCAAATGGAATCATGTTGCCTTCGGGTGCGAGGCAAACCCACAACAAAATCCATATTAATCTCTTCCGACTACCAAGTGTGTCTTGGGCTAAACTTCCCGGCATTTGATTCTCGGCCTTAACTTGGTGAGAATTCAGACATTTGGCCATAAATCTCGCAATATCCTTCTTCATTTTGTTCCACCAATAGACTTCCTTTAGGTCACGGTACATCTTGATGGCTCCCAAATGAATAGAATATCGAGAACTATGAGTTTCTTCTAAAGTTTGATCCCTCAAACCATCAACATGTGGAACACATAACCGACCTTGGTACCTAAGCACCCCATCTCCCCCTTGGGAGAAAGCCTCAACAGACTTTTTGAGTACCGACTCTTTCAATTCAACTAATATATGATCATGTTCTTGCTTTGCCTTAACATCCATCACAAAGGATGATTCGAAACCATTGTGGATCACGACACCACCCTTGGTGGAATCCACTAGTTGAACACCTAGACGAGCCAACCTATGCACACCACGAACTAATTCTTTTTTTTGATCCTCTACATGAGCCACACTACCCATAGAAAATCTGCTAAGTGCATCCGCTACCACATTGGTTTTGCCGGGATTATAAAGGACACTCATGTCATAATTATTTAATAATTCCAACCACCTTCATTGACGAAGATTCAAGTCCTTTTGACTAAATACATATTAAAGGAACTTGTGATTGATATACACATCAACATGAACCCCATATAGATAATGCCTCTATATTTATAAAGCAAACACAATCACCGCTAACTCAAGGTCATGGGTCAGATAATTCTTCTCATGGATTTTCAGTTGCCTTGAAGCATAGGCAATCACCTTACCATTTTGCATAAGCACACATCCCAACCCAAATCTAGAGGCATCACAATACACCACAAAGCCATTCGTACCCTCTGGTAAGGTCAACACCGGAGTGGAAGTAAGTCTATCTTTCAATTCTTGGAAACTCTTCTCACAAGATTCTGACCACACAAACATATCTATTTTTTTAGTCAAGGCCGTCAAAGGAGAAGCAATGGAGGAAAATCCTTCAATAAACCTTCTATAGTAACCGGCCAAACCCAAAAATCTTATAATATATGTCGGTGATAGAGGTCTAGGGCAACTCTTGACCACATCCATCTTCTTAGGATCTACCTTAATACCCTTGCTCGATACAATATGTCCAAGGAATGCTACAGACCTAAACCAAAACTCACATTTGCTAAACTTTGCGAAAAGTTGATGGTCCTTAAGAACTTGTAATACCACTCTCAAATGGTCAACATGCTTATTCTCACTCCTTAAATAGATCAAAATATCATCAACAAACACGATCACAAACATGTTAAGGTATTGTCGGAACACTCTATTCATTAAGTCCATGAACGCCGCTGGAGCGTTAGTCAAACCAAAAGGACATTACTAGGAACTCATAGTGACCATACCTTGTTCAAAAAGCTGTCTTGGGAATATCAACCCCTCTCACCTTCAATTGGTGATAACCTGAACGAAGATCAATCTTAGAGAAATAACTAGCCCCTTGAAGTTGGTCAAACAAGTCATCAATTCTAGAAAGGGGATACTTGTTCTTGATGGTCACTTTATTCAATTGACGATAATCAATGCACATTCTAAGAGACCTATCCTTCTTTCTAACAAACAACACCAAAGCACCCCATGGAGAGATACTCGATTGAATAAAACCCTTGTCTAGCAAATCCTTTAGTTGCTCTTTCAATTCCTTTACCTCTGCCAGAGCCATTCTATAAGGATGAACGGAGATAGGTTGCATATCCGAGAGAAGGTCAATACCAAAATCTATTTCCCATTCGGGAGGAATACCGGGCAAATCATTGGGAAAAACTTTTGGAAACTCATTAACTACCAGAACTGACTCTAGAGAAGGGGTTTCAGATTCAACATCCTTCACCCCAACAAGATTGTAGATACACCCTTTGGAGATCATATTTCTAGCTTTAAGATAATAGACAAATTGACCTCTAGGCATAGAATTTCCTCCCTTCCACTCTAAAGTAGGTTCATTTGGAAATTGGAATTTAACCATCTGGGTTCTACAATCAATAGAGGCATAGAATGCATGCAACCAATCCATACCATGAATAACATCAAAGTCTAGCATGTCAAGTTGTAACGACTCGGAAAATGATAGAGTGAAACTAGAGCCTCACATGTGAGTTTGGAGTCGAGAACTAATGAAATGATTATATTTGAATTTGACCCAAAAAGTTCTTAAAAATGTGCTACGGAAACACCTATAATTGTAATTT
>JAJOOS010029593.1:0-15250 GCA_029582725.1 Solanum chiquidenum | reverse complement strand
AGCTATCTCTAAACTTCCGCGCCTGAACACCTTTCCTGCAAAACATGATAAAACACATAAAAACCAATATAAAAAGGCCCTAGACACACACAACTTGTAAGTGAAACGTATTAGAAATACCGTAAACTCACGGTATATCAGAGACTAACTTCAAAAATAAATTCCCATCAATACGAAAGATTTTTTATATTTATTTTTGGATATATCGTAGCACTAAAAGTCTAGTTTCTCCAGAATCAAGCCGCTCGTCATTTGAATGCTCCTACACCAAGAAAAGGATGTTTTAGCGAGATTGCACATAACTGTGAGGAGAACTTCTAGATTTAGAGACCAACTTCAAAAAATCAATTCCCACCAATACGAAAGGTTTTTTATTTTGATTTTTGGATATGTCGCAGTACTAAGAGTTTAGTTTCTCCAGAATAAAGCTGCTCGTCGTTTAAATGCTTCTACACCAAGAAAAGAAAATTTTGGCGGGACTGCACGAAATATAGAAAGAACACACCAAATTTGGATTTCTACTTCAAAAATATTTTACTATCAATTCAAAAGGATTATTCCAATGATTCTTTGATGAATTCTTTGTACATGAAAGGTGTTTATATAGAGTTTTATATGAACAATTCTAATTTTTTGTACAAGAAAAGTTATGGTAAGATAGGAAGAAATAAATCAAATCAATTCTTCCTCATTAAATGAAAGATGCTAGCACTCAAAAGGAAAGTAATAATATTTAAGATTGAAAGAATGATTCTTACAAAATCAAGAAAATGAAATAAAGTTGGTGTAATTGTTAAATTACCAATTATTTCCAAGTTGATGGTTTGCCAAAAAAATGCAAATCAAGTTATGTTCTTATTTTATTTAAAATTCAACTTTGAAGACTTGTGTGGCTCTCTAAGTGTTGATGTCCAAATTTGTATTCAAGTCTATGATGGAAGTTTATTTGAACTTAAAATTCATACAACTTTCACATTGATTTGTGTATCCCTCTCTCGAGAGTCCTCCATATCTTCCCTCGGGTGGATTAAAATAACAAAAGTCCTTAGGAGCATATTGAAATTGACTTGCACATGATCGTACCATGCAACTAGTTTCATAGCAAGAAATCAAGTCGAGCAAATGTCTTAAGAGTGATATTGTTGGATTCATAATATTTCAAGTCTCGCAATCAAGTGTCGACAAACCTACACTTCAACAAGGCATGAAGTAGGGGGCATCTGTAGACACACAAATTTTATTGGATTTAATTCATACGAAATTTGGATTAAATCAATGTTTGTTTGGGTTGAATGATTAATTTGGGCTTTACAAATAAATAAATCCATTTTTATTAAATTCAAGTCTAAGGTTCATTTCACCTTGAAGCCCAAACCCATGCCACATGTCACAATGACTAGGCATCCAAGACTAACAAGGTGACGCCATGTGTCCAAATGAGGTGGTAGTCCTAGTCAAATGCAAGAACCAATCACAATCCACCAAGTGTCAAATTGACATCCTTTTGGTCAATCATCAACAAAGTTCTTCTCGGAGATCGACTTGAAACGACGAAGTACTTCTCGACGTTCCCGGAGATCAAATACATCTCAAGGAGGTCTACATCTTCATACGTTCGAAAAATACGCTATTGAAGGCTCTCGAATCACGGAGAAGTTTAGGAGAGAAGAATCAAGAGAACACCAGAATTGCACTCACAAGATTCAACAAAAAATCACATTTTCTTTTATTTATTTTGCTTGCAGTTAATTTTTAGCGCTTACGAAAATTTGTTGCGAACAATTAGTATTCTAATTTTTAAATTAACATAGAATTCATTGTTGAATAAGGTTATGAACCTACATTTCCCATTTCTTTTAAATCATATTTATATATGTTACATTAAAATTTGACATAAGAGTATTATGTTAATTTTTTTGTTTGAATTTAGAACTTATGTTATATTTTCAATTCCATTTATTTTAGGAGTAATGACTCACTATTTTATATTGCAAACTATTTTTTTAGTTAGACTTGATAAATTATCTTTTTGTCAAATATTTTATAATTTTATGACATTATATTTATAATATTAAATTTTTTGTAAAACATGCATTTCATGATGTTCATAGAAAATTTGTACTTTTAATTTTTTATGATTAATTTAATTTTAAATATACTAATTTAAAAAAATATAAATCAATTATTTTTTATAATATTAGTTAAAAACATATATTTATTAATTTATTTATTTTCTAAAGACAATATATATCTTAAATATTTAATTTAATATCATATATAAAGGTATTTATTTGTCTAATATACAATTTTAATTTTAGTTTTAAAAATTCAATATAACCTTATGATTACACTTCTGCAACCAAACAGTACACTTGTAATTATACTGTATCAAACAAATAGGCATCATAATTACTAGGTTGTGTAATTATTAGTTTGGTATTACTACCCTAGTAATTACTTTATCTTTGTAGAGTGAATTCACCCGCATTTCATGCGTTTGTAGAAAGATCCTTATGCAAAAAGCTTGTTTAATTGAATTTGAATAAAATAAAATAATCCTTTAAGCACTAATTTTTAAGCTAAAATAATAAAAATAAACTAAAAGCCATAGATTAAAATTTATAAACTATTACTTATACTAATAATAAGGCATAAACTAAAAACTCATCCAAACCATCCTTAGTATTATTTGTTGTTGTTTACTGGAGCACAACAGTGAACAACCTGCTCATTCATTGTTGCTGAGCAGTTGCCTGTTGCTAGTTTCCAAGCATTTTTGATGAAATTTTCTGTTTTAAATATAATAGCATTAATATTTATATTATACTTTAGTTATTTCATTCAAGTAAATATCATAAATTAAATTAAAGAAAATCAAATTAAACTCAAGAACTTAAAGAAATCGAAACCAACTTAACTAATCCATTTGATACACTATCCCTCTGGTCCGTATTAATTAAATTGTTGACGGTATGACATATTCTTTAGAAAAAATATTAAGGACAAAAATTAAAGATTATTTTTCATGAATATTTTTGATTATTCTTAAATCATACTCCCTCCATTCTATATTAACTGAATTTTTGGGCCTTTTTCATTATTTAAAATACTCTCTTCGTTCTTATTTACATGTTGTCCTTATTAAAATAAATGTTTCTTGATACTTTTTTCATCACTTTTTACTTGTCAAATTTTGAATTGATACACCTATTAAAAAAATAATGATTTATTTAATAAATTTATCATTTTACCCCTATTAATTAATTGATAGAGTCTTAAGCATATTTACTCACTACATTTTTCAGAGACATTAACACCTTGTTTGGATGGTTGTTACCCGTTGCATTGTATTGCATTGTTAGTTTAAATACAATATTTGTTTTGATTGTTACTTAAATTTATTTTATCGTATCGTTTAAATACACCGTTAGGTAACAACGAACATACTGATTTTATGTATCGATCGATTTGGTGTGATCGCGTCGTTACCATAATATTTTCTTCTCAATATATCTTTATTATTATTTAATAATTATATTTCATCTTTTATCCAACTTTTTAATAATAGTTCTTCCCCGTACCCTACTTATCCTGTAGGTTTCTCACTCAAATTATGAATGGGTAAACATTATGTAACGACGAAGAACGATACAATCTATCCAAACACTGTATTCATTAAAACAATATAGTATGATATAATACAACCCAATACAATACATTATGAAATAATACGTAACAACCATCCAAACAAAGTGTAACTCAATGTAATAAATTAGGGTAGAGTAGAAGGAAAAAAATATTTGTCAAAAAGGACAAGTAAAAAGAGAAATCAAATTAGAAAATATTTGACAAGTAAATAGAGACAAAATAGTACTTGTCATTTTACAAAACTAATGCATAAATAACACTTTTCTTCCTATTTTACCCTTGAGAGTTATTAGCATAAAAAATATACACTTGACCAACATAGAAAAACTAAGTAAATAATTCATGTCTATCGGTTACATTAATTAATCAAATTAAATAAATTAATTCATGTTCATTAATTGAAAAATTGACTTTATGAAAACACTAAATAAAGGTATAATGATAAACTTACCTAATTTTTAACGGGCGTGAAATCTAAATAGGAAAAACGGGAGTAATTGAATTGTTCAAAGTTCAAGATAGATGTTTGGATTTCCCCCCATATATTTTCTAGGAGATACAATATGTTATTTTACCTTTTTGAATATTTTTACCCTTTTAACATAAATACATTTTAATTAAAAAATAGAAAAAGATCAATTTATTTTAAAATAAAAAATATATTATAAACTTTTTAAATTTCTAGCCAAATTTTCTGGCATTTAACATTAACCTTAAAAAAACAATGAACATTTAAAAATTCACTCATATTGAACTTTAATTATATTTCAATAATTTATTAACTAAATTCATCTCGTACAACTTTCCACGATTATGATCCAGTATAGCGTTGACAACCCGAAAATCAAAATATAGAAAACCCAAAGGCCAAATAGTTATTTTGTGTATCTTCCCCAAAAATTCTTTAAAATATAAAAAGCAGAAGAGGAAACTCAAAGCATTTGCAAAAATGGAGAAGAAAGCTAATGAAGTTCTTATCAACACATTCTGTGAAATTACTTCCTCGTCTAAATCCCAAGCACTTTTCTTCCTTGAAAGTCATAATTTCGACTTAGACTCCGCCGTCTCCACCTTCCTCGAAAACTCTTCACTTCCCTCCGCCGGCCCCGGCACCGGCGATCCAGTATCTCCGTCCGACTCACAGTCCTACTCTCCTTCTCACTCTGAGTCTTCTACTCCCTCCTCCCGCTCTCGCTCCCCATCTCCTCCTCCTTCTCTCAGCTCGAAACGAAAACGGAAACCTTCTTCTAATGCTTATAATTTGAGGTCCTCTAGACCTAGAAATAATGCCGCTGCGGCTGATGTTGTTGATGCTACTGTTGGTGTTGGGAGGAGAAGTCTGAGACGTCGACCTACCACAGGATCAGGGAGTGACTCGGATGAGCCGCAAGAAGCTAATACTGGCGGAGAGAAAAGGTAATTCTCTTACATGTATTACTTCCAGTACCGGTTACAAAAAAGGGATGTGTTCTTAATAGATTCTAGTTTTTTCTTAAAGAAAAATATTGAGTATTGTTTGTAAAAGAACTAAAAAGAATTATTAGAAGAAGATTAAAATATGGAGTACTATGTGTCAAGAAAGATTAAATAGATTAATTGAATAAGAATTATTATATGAAATCTATTATAATAAAGTTTTTGTAACATTGCATCTTAAAGAGCTAGAAGAACATGCTTCATAATTTTCTTTTTATTAGTTTTAGGCATCCATTCGATTTTGGCCTTAGGCCATTAATGTGCTTGAGGCACCCTTGATTACTTCATCATCAATTTGACATTCTACTTTTATTTGTACAAGTGAAAAAATGTGAAAAAGTGGACTTGTATGAAATTAGATAGACTTATCAGAGTTTGCTAAGCATAACCTGTGAGGGATGGGATGATGACAACACTAAAAAACTGAATTCCATCACAACTCCAAAGTTAAGCATCCTTGGGTGACATAATTACTAGGATAGGGGACCCTGGGAAGTTCTTTTGTTACGTATAGCCTCATAACTTATAAGACTTTATTTCGGACTAAATATGGGCCTTTTTACACTACTTGGTAATGTGGATATGTGTGAAAACCCCCTGAGGATATCATATCCCTTGCTGAATTTTTTTTTGGAGTTTGTAAAGGAGGTAAAGTATGAGTGAAGATGCGGAAATTCTCTTGACTTCAATTGGTTTAGGAATGAAGCATGGCTGATTGATTGATATTGATGGGAAAACTTGGGGTAGATGGCATCCTCAAGGGTGGCTTAGTAGTTGAGGTATGGGAGTTACAACTAGCGTCACTTAATTTGAGTCTATCTGCTCTACCCTTGGTAGATTAAACCAAGTGCACCCAAGCTAGTTCGGACACCATCCATAATTTTTTTTGTTGGTGCAAATGACGCTAAGAACAATAACCTAGCTCAGTATGGATTCATCATACTATCTGGTTAGGGTACCCCTTCAAGGGCAATGAATTGCATATCAACGTAATATGTGTACATCATAGTGCTTTGTAGTATCTGCTTTATTTCTTGAAGTGATGACCATTCACTTAATATTGGTTAAAATTGATATAATGTGGACGTTACTAGGCTAACACATTATGGGGTTTATTTACAGAGTTCCTGAGATTGGGGTTGTGGTAGGATGGGTGAAGGGTCTACATTTGTAGCTTCAGGAATTAACACAAACATCTCTGTCATCATTCTAATATTTACTAGTCTGGATTAGGGGCTGCTTGTCAGGGTATTACAATTTTTTCCTCTCATGGACCCAATAATAGTTGCTACTCTCATACTAGTTAATACTAAATTGTACTCATAGTTCTCCCGGTACATGATCTATTTGTGTTATTATTCTTCTGGCTCTTCTTTTTACCATGCTTTTGTTTTAAAACACAAGCCATTAACTATTCCAGATAGATAAAGAGGATCTTTTTGGTTGTGTGGTGTTTTCCTGCTTTTGTTGATGGATTAGGCCGAAAGGCCTCCTTTATAGACAAACCTATCACAGACTTCCATTTTCTTTCCCTAAACTAGCCAGTTATTCTAAGACCCCAAAGAGAATAAATGAACATAATAAACTAGCCAGAAATGATTTATTAAGACTTTGTTATGTGGTCGGAAAATGGTGCATTGACTGGGGCCATGGACTAATCATAGGAAAAACTGACTCCCTACTCCTTCGTAACTGTATCTTGGGAAGTCTATACCCTGGGGGATTGCTGGAATTGTTTCTGAAATCCAACAGCTGGAAGAGAATCATGGCCTATTTATTAAACATTGCTTTAGGGAGGCCAATCAGATAGCTGATAAAGTGGCATCCCTGAGTCATCAACTGGAGGATGCTTACATATGTACACACTTCTTGACCTTGCCAAGGCAAATTAAATGCCTTCTCAATACTGATAGATGGCAGATGCTTATTTCAGAATCAAGAGGGAGAAATCATTCTAAAAAAGAAAAAAGAATCAAGAGGAGAAGTCTAAGCGCCATTGTCTTTGATCCACGTTGAACATCCTAGTTTCAGTAACACCTTTCAAGTTGCGCTTACTCTTTTGCTCATAGTACAGGATGGTAGAATTTTTTTGTACATGTTGACTTTAACATCTTGTGAAGGACGGTTAGGTTTGTCCCCCCTTCATCTAATTGTATCTTTTGTTTGGTGGTAAAGATACAGAAGGGGCTCTGTCAGCTCAGTAAGAACAAAAAACTTATAGAGCTAAGGAGCTGACAAAATCCAGGTAGTGATCTAAGTTATTTACAGGGAAAAGTTTGCCCAACTAAAAAGGTTAACCAAACAACTAGCCATTGTCCAAGTAAAGCACGATACTTTAGGGGGAAGTTTAGTCTTCCGGACTAATTTCCAGGGCCATAAATCATTCATCATATTGGAATTTGGGGCTCAAGTGTTCATATCCTGCCTTGACTGTGTATAAACCTTTACCAGTTGAAGTCCCATTTTTAACTTATCACTGCTGTGAATGTTAATGTTGCAGTTCTCTAAGCTTTTGAGCCGATTCAATAATTCTTCCCATTCCCAATCTTGCAAATTTCTTCTTAGGTTCAGGTTCCAAGAGTTGACATCCCTGTACTGAGCAATAGAATAATTAGGATATATGGCGATGTTAAATATAGTTGGGAAGGCTTCTTTCAAAGTGGAGTTTCCTGTCCATTTGTCTAGCCAGAATCCGATATGGTTCCCATTCCTTACCTCAAAGTGAGTTTGTTTGAAAAAATCATCCCACAAGGTATTAATGGCCTTCCATAATCCAGTTCCGTAGGGAGTGTGGATTGTTTTGTACACAGCTGGGTGTTGCTGCCATGCTTAGCCACAATTACCTCTTTCCACAGACCAGCATCCTTCTAAATGAACCTCCAATGCCACTTTATAAGCATACACTTGCTATGTATAGCAAGATCTTTGATACAATGGCCACCAAGTTGTTTGGGAAGAGTGACAAAAGGCCACTTAACAAGGTGTAATTGGTGAGATTCACTGTTGCCTTGAATGCCTTCCCATAAAAATTCTCTCCTGATTTTATCTAGACGCTTCAAGACTTTGTTGGGGATTGGGAAGAGAGACATGAAATATGTTGGGATGCTATCCAGAACACTGTTTATTAGAGTCAATCTTTCTCCTAGAGAAAGGTACTGCTTTTGCCATGTAACCAGTCTTTTCTCAAATAACCCCATTATATTTCAGTTGCTTCGTGTTTAGCCCCCAAAGGTAGTCCCAAATAGATTGGTGGGAAATTGCCAATACTGCACCCCAAGATATCTGCCAGCTCCTCCAAATTTGGCACCACATTTACAGGATAAACTACACTCTTCGACATGTCAATATGAAGGCCAGACAATGCTTCAAAAATCATGATGGTGAAATTAAGGTTGAGAACTTATGATTTTTCAGCACCACAAAAAATAAGTGTGTCATCTGCAAATAATAGGTGTGAGATGGACACACAAGTCTCACTGTTGGTTCCAACCCTGAAACCCTCCGGCCACTGTCCCTGTTTGGCTTTCTCAAGCATGCAACTAAGACCCTCCATAGCAAGGATGAAGAGAAATGGAGAGAGAGGATCCCCTTGTCTGATCCCTCTCATGGGAGAAAAGCATCCCACTGGACCACTATTAATAAAAAAAGGGAATATTCTTTACCAAAATAAATAAAAAATAAATAAATAAAATAAAGGATGGAATATTTCACAGTGGACATGCTGTATCTTATCCATTTTCCCCCGAACCCCATCTTTCTGAGAATTGAGATTAGGAATGACCCAGTTTATTTTGTCAAAAGCTTTTTCTACATCAAGGTTAAAAAAGGATTATTTGGTGGTACTATATTGATGATTGTGAGCTAAAAAAAAGAGAGAAGATAGGAAGTATACTGAAAAATGTTTCCTTGTATCTGATCATTTGACTGGAGAAGTTAAAATGAAAAGAAGGTGATCATTACAAATCTATATCTAATCTGGCAAACTTGATTTGCAAGGAAATGCATTCTTGGATAAAAGTTTTGGAGCAAGCAATTTTGTTCTGTTGTCCCTGGCTATGCTATCAGGCTTCTGCTTTTTACATTTCCCTGGGAGAATCTTATTGTCCATGGTTCCCGGTCATTTTAAATCACTCTCCTGTCCAAGTCACTTCTTGATTTTATCATCTTTTAGATTTTGATTATATCAGCAAGGTTAAACAACATTTATATACTGAATTGGATTTTGCTGTGTTAGATATTGTTTCTGATAGTTCCCTTGTTGGAGGATTTTCATTTTTTTTTAATCTCATCCATAACTTATCAAGAGCATGTTGACATCCTTTCCATGCCTTCTTCCTGCCTTCTGAAATATGCTAGTAAGTAGTAACTGACAGTTAGTGGGATCTGAATTTAACTGCTGGTTACTCTTTTCTTTTAACCCTTAGTCTGTTAGCTAGATTTCTATGTTCTATAACATGTATCTAAAGTCAAAAGATATTTTCTTATATTGATAAACCCTGAACAATATAGTTTTTCTGAAAGTACAAGATGCATATTCAATTTCATGTTACTGATCAAAATCCTGTGTAGCGGAATGCTTGTTCAAGATCCATCAAAAGAGAATGACGTGGATGCACTATTTAATCAAGCTAGACAATGTGCTGCTGTAGAAGGACCTTCGGAACACCTTCCATCGTCAGGCTCAAGAAGCTTTACTGGAGCTGCAAGACGACTTACAGAGGAGGCTGTGCCTTCTGTTCCTCAGCTACCTGAAAATGCTACCCATGCTATCACTTTTTGGCGCAATGGGTTCACTGTAGATGATGGTCCTCCACGGAGTTTTGATGATCCAGAAAATGCCTCTTTCTTAGAGGTAATATTAGCTTACATCATGATTTTAACTTTTGAATTTACATGCATATGTTTGTTTTCATGGTTCCACATTTACTGCATGTTTTTTTTTGATGAAGTAAGATGTTGTATTAGAAAGGCATCAAGGAGATGCAAATTACGTACACAAAAACATGGTTAACTCCTGAGAACAAAAACATCTATTTAATCAGGGAGTTAACCACAAGCAAAAGAATGGTCGCTAAGCCATATTGTGGGAGCTAATGAAATCTAAGAGGGGGGTAATATATCATTTACAGGGGATAAGTTGCTTTAATGGAAGAGATTAACAAGGCAAAAGGATTTCAAACTGCTAATTGGAGTTGAGATACCATCAAAACATCTGAGATTCCTTTCCTTCCAAATACACCAAAAAATACATGATGTAATCATCTGCCTGGTCTTCTTGATGGGGCTATCAACTTCTCTAAGACTCCAACTTCCAACTACTTCTTTGACACTTTGTGGGAGAATCCAGTTGATACCAGTAATTGAAATAAACATATTCCGAAGAGCTGCTGCCACTGGACAGTGCAGAGACAAATGATTCACTGATTCCAGGCTATTGAGGCACATGAAGCATCTGTTTACTAGCTGAAGTTTCCTCCTATTTAGATTGTCCAGGGTTAGGATAGCATTCTTGAGGGTAGTCCAGGTGAAACACTTGATTTTAGGGGGTAGTCTAGTCTTCGAAATCAGTTTCCATGGCCACTGGTCTATCATGCCATTTGAAGAGCACAACTTATGGTATCCTTCACTGTGTATATTCCTTTTTCAGAGTTGCCCCATTTTAAGCTATTAGGCAAGTGAGGGGTCATTGAGGCTCCTTCTAGAATTCTGAAAAAATCAAAGAGCTCATTAAGCTCCCAGTCTTGAAAATTCCTTCTAAAGCGAGGTGCCCATATTACACCTTCTCTGTTTTGAGCCACTGAAGAGTCTGTGTCAAAGTCTATCCTGTAAATAGCAGGTTGGGAGGCATTAAGAGGTTGATTGTTAAGCCACCTGTCTTTCCAAAATTTAACTGAGTTACCATCTCCAATCCTGAAGGACACTTCTTGGAAGAACTCCTCCCTTAGTTGGTTAATGTACTTCCAAGGTGCAACTCCATAAGGGTCATTGTTCTGCTTGGTACTCCATTTGTCTTGCCTCCCATATTTGGCATTCACTACCTCTTTCCAGATACATGTTGGTTCTTGAGCATATCTCCACCACCATTTCATTAACACTCTTGTTGTGCTTCTTTAAATCTCTGATTCCCAGACCTATTCCTGCTTAAGAGTATAAATTAATGAAAGCCTTTGCTGTTCAACTTTCTTATACATTGATATAAGTTATGCTGGGATTAGTTATACCGAGATTAGTTATCCTGGCATTATTTCTTATTGATTGTTTGGTTTGTTGTACTAAAAATAATAACCATTGCATACATCCTAAAAATAAGTGGTTTGATTACAAAAATACCCTCTTATTTAGCTTTTTGTATATTTTTTGGTAGAATTTTAGTTAAAACCAAATTTAACTACTCAATCCATCCAACATAAAAAATCCACCAGTTACCCATTTTAAAACTAAATCCAACCTATCCACATATAATATTTCTGCACACATTATGGAAGGCAATGGATCATATTAAAAGACAATTTCATTAGTTTGACTTAATAGGCATTTGTGTTAACTCATAACCAAATGGGATTATATGAAAGTTACCTTCTTAAAATTTGAAGCGTCAATAAGAAGGTGACTCCCTTGTAATTGTTAACTTGCTTTTAAGGACAAGTACGAACACCATGACATATTTTAGAGCTTGTTTAGGAAGCATTAAATCAAGTGCACCATAAAGTCTTATCTCAACTTTGGAAAACAAAAGAGACACAAAAAACAGAGTTTCCATAGCCAAAATTGTTAAACCAGGAAGCATTGGAAGAACGCAAACACTAGAACTATGTCTAGGACTCAAGCGATTATAGACATATATAATAAAAATAATTGAAACCAAAGAGAAACCAAAGAGAAACCAAAGAGTACAAAATCAGATAAGCAAAATCTGCCTTATGATGATCCAAAAGCTCGTCGAATCGGACCTAAAATAGAATAACATAAATAGATGATAACTCTTAACGGGTTAACGATTAAATCAATAAGAGGTCTTGTAATAGACAAAGAGAAAGGTAAGCTGGTTAAAGCAGACAGATTTGGATATATCAAGAGGGCAATGCATGGAACAAGAATGCTTTCAACTCGAGAAGTGAGGTATGGCTTGGGCTTTTGTGTCTACTTGTCAGCTCAAAATATTGATCCATATAACCGTACTTCTAGCAAAGATCGTCCACAAAACGTTGCTTTGCAAATTGGGAAATAGAAGCTTAAAATCTATTTGCTTCATGTAAATCTTTGGTTGATGGGTGCAGACTGCACTACACAGCCAAAAGTTTTATTTGCTCCATGAAAATTTGAATGAATGTTCTACATTTTTATGAGCTCTGGAAAGTTGGGTAATGTTTTGGTTAGTGTCTCATATTTTCTATTTTTGGCACCAGCAAGATATACTTCTGTTTGGAGAACCTTGTAATTGTGCAAGTTCTCTAAACAACTATGTTGAATCAGTAGAAATACTCTAAAAACGTTCAACTCGTGAAGTAAGAGAACTACTACATGTAGCCCGACTAAATTGGATTTGTGCTTGGAAAGTTTTACTTTTGAAAATAAAGTGCTTCCTATCAAAAATGATTCCATAACAAAGCTTGTATAAATTCACGTATGAGGGAAGACATGATAAGTTCAAAAAGCTAGGCTAAGGGATATAAGTTACATATCTACCCCGAATGGGTATGTGCATCACAATCTCTTCACAGACTCGTACAATATTGAAATTTCTGAGAATCGAGAAACTTGACCAAAATTGCAGCAATCTCTGCATCAATCCCTACAGCAAACCAATCAAAACTACAACTAAAACAACAACTAAAGTGAGTAAAATTCCAGAAATTATTCACCAAAATATTTTTCAAAATTGAAATAGAAGTCCTGCATCAAAGCAACATAAAAAAACTAGCTTATCTGGCAAAGAAACAATAGGCCTAGACTAATAGAAACTTGTATCTTCATACTAACCGAGAAACTTGACTAAAATTGTAGCAATCCCTACAGCAAACCAATCAAAACTACAACTAAAACAACAGCTAAAGCGAAAGTAAAATTTCAAAAAATATTCACCAAAATATTTGTCAAAACTGAAACAAAAGTCATGCGTCAAAGCAACAGAAAAACTAGCTCATCTGGCAAATGACCAACATGCCTAGACTAACAGAAACTCGTATTCATACTAACAGAGAAACTTAACAAAACAGCAAACCAACCAACACTACAACTAAAACAACAGCTAAAACGAAAGTTAAATTTCAGTAAATATTCACCAAAACACCTGTCAAAACTGAAACAAAAGCTCTGCATCAAAGCAACAGAAAAAACAAGACCAAAAACTGGTCTACCTTAGTAGAAAAAATGAGACCAAAACTGTAGGGAAGCAACATAAGCAACTGCACAAAAATTGATAACTAGTAACAAACTTACAATAAACTTAACTTTTACGTGAGAGTTAATCTATTTAATAGATTTTATGTATACAAAAGATTCTAGCATCCTCATGACCTACATTAGTCATACACAAAAGAGTGAACATAACTAGAGTATAAAAAAATGGCACTCCAATCAAAGTTTTGATTTGAAACGGTTAGTTGAGCAAAAACTATCACACTAGTGCCACCATTTATATACACAAGCTTATCATACTTCAAAGTTTATCATTGACGACCATGAACATCATTGTCTGGCGCTCAAGCTCACCCATACGTAAAAAGATTTCCATATTTTTGACATCTTCACAGATAACCTTTTTAGCTTTGATACGTTGCTCTATGGTGTACAAATCAAATGTAGGAGATTCGATGATGGAATAAATTTAACCAGGCATAGCAGAGTGGTCACGATTTCCAATCTTGTCGATCAAGGAACCAATTCTTTTATCTTGGCTTTCAGTAAAGTTTTTCATAACTTCCGCTATACTCTTGAGAAATGTTTCATTAACATCTTCCACAACCCTCTTTCTTTTCTTGCCTTTTTCGTTTTCATTGACGCTAGAAGAAGATGTTTTAGCATATTCGCCTTGCTTTTCAGATGGTCCAGTTTGTTCACGAGGAGATCCTCGAGCATATTCATTTTCAGTTGTCCTGTATCAGTATTTTCAGCTTCTTCAGTAGGTGCATTAGGTCCATGACTAGCTTCATCTTCATATTCATCGTCATCAACATTGATAAGAAATCCTAAACTCATATCAGTAGAAAGTCCTGATGTTTGACTCTTTAAGATATCCTTAACAACATCCAATGGCCCTTCTGCATGTTCTCCAGTTGCCCTATCTTTTCCAAAAATTTCCTCCCAATCCGCAAACAGTGGCCATTTTTTAGTATTCATGTTACTTGCACCAGGATCATCCTAGACAAACAATAAAAGAAAGATGACAATTTATATGTATTAATTATAAATTATGAAGACTTAAGAAATATCTATATGAAGTAATAATATTCTAATAGCAAAATATTAATTACCTTTAAAAAATTATCCCATTCTTTTGGATCATCAATAATTATAATTCCATCACTATATTGAAATCCCAAACCACTCCTACCTTTTAGTAAACTTGAGCTTGCATAACTTATCTTCCAAAATTTTAATTTAGAATTGACATGTGGTTCACCTTTCAAGCCACTTTCAGGATGACGTTCATGCAAATAGTGCTCCAACTCCATCAGATATCCTGGCCTAAAAGTTCCATTATCAGCTCTCCAACCATTAACACATAACTCTTTCAAACCATTTATAAGAATACTTTCTTCTATAGGAGTCCATGTCCTTCGAGTTGACGGTGTTGATCGTCTTCGTCTTGATCTTTTTGGTGGTTGCATTGAAGATTTCTAAATTTCCATTTGTCTGAATAATTTTGTGAAACAATCATTGTTAGTATTAGTTACCATCATAAAGGTGAAAGTATCTCCAAATCATTACTTAGCATCATAAAAAAAATTCATACACTTCAATGTACAAAGATAATAAATTAAAAACATACCAACACATCACAAAAAAGAAATAAATTAAAAACATACCAACACATCACAAAAAAGAAATAAATTAAAAACATACCAACACATCACAAAAAAGAAATAAATTAAAAACATACCAACACATCACAAAAAAGAAATAA
>JAJOOS010029592.1:0-14338 GCA_029582725.1 Solanum chiquidenum | reverse complement strand
AAACCTTTCCTACTAGAAAAGGAGTCCTAAAAGGAGAGAATAAACCAAATATGAAAGAATATTATATTTTCCTTTCAAGAAAAGTAAAAACATTTATGATAATGTTTTGTCTTTTCTTTAAGGAAAAATAAATCTTAAATTATGGTAAGAAAATCAGGGCAAAACCCTAACAGAAACGAGAATCTTATTTTTAACAGAACAAAAGGTAAAATTAATGGCAACACAATCGGATATGAAAATCCATATAAAATCACATTTTGTCTTTGCATTAATGGAAAGAGCAACTAAACATGAATTGAGATTTGAAAACAAAAGCCATATTTCGAATGATCTTAAAGATTAAACTCCAAACAGAACTGAGATTTGAAAATCAATAAAACAAGAAACTCAGATTTTTCACGGACTCAAACTTAAAAATATAACCATTTTCGACTGAAATTTGAATAGCATGAAGACACAAACTTAATTTAAACGAATCACAAAGACCACATAGGCTTTTAAGAAATAGATAAAATCGAGCCATTGGAACAGGCATCCGACTACACCATATGTATCAGCATTAATATATCAGTTGATTTTGATTAAAAAAAATACTTAAGCCTATATGCATAACAACATTAAACAGTAACAATCTCAAATGCAACATACCTAACGCTTAAATATCATCGTATAAACAAGACGGTACAGACCCAAATCCCAATGACATCAAGCAGTAGCTTCGAGAAGAGGAAAAACGAACATAACTCAAAAGAGTAACCGAGAAACATCAACACTAGATGCAAACTTACAAGCTTCGACTCGACCGAATAGTGGAATTATATAAGAACAAATATATCACATTGTAACATCAACAAAACCAACGATAACTAACAACAAACAGCCACATACTAAGACTTTTCCGACATCGAAAATATTATTTTCTTGAAACAGAAAAGAGGCGAGAAGAATATTGTAAAGGAGAAAGCATTATCTTGTTCGGGGCAGCGACTGGCACGACGAGCTTGAACAGGGACTCTTCCACCACGAGATTTGTGATATTAATAGCGAGCCAAGAAGTTCAAAATCGACTACAAACAGAGATTTTCTCGGAACCAAGGATTAGAGAACGGTTTGAAATTTTTGAGTGTAAAATGACTATTACTTTAAACTCCAACTCCCAAAAAAACCGTCAAAAAACCTCTTCCCAAAACCGAAAGCAAAGATGGATTTTTATAGGAGAAAATGAATTCGATTAGAGGGGGAAAACGGATTAAAAATTTGAATTTCCAATCCCCTTTTTCTAGAAAACAGTAGAAAGGATGGGGCTTTTTGACAAAAGAGGACGAGGGGACGGGATGAGTATGGGCGCTGCAGATTTCTAGACGATTTTTCTGGGATTTGAATGTTGCTTGCTGGTCGTTTGGAAAGAAAAAAAAATGCAGGGGTCGGTTTGGTATTGCTGTACGTCTGTTCTGCTGCTGCTATCATTGAAATTGAAAGGGAAATAGGGCCGGGTCAGGGGAATTGGGTCGGTTTGGTGTCTCAACAATGAATTAAGAATAAGGTGAGAAAGTGGCTAGCATTGCAATTACACAATAGCCAAATGAATTTAAATTGTAGCCAAATTGAATTTAATCGGCGAATTCGGCTAAAATTTAAACAAGATGAGTTAACATAAATTAATTAATGAGCTTCTTAATCTTAACGAAGTAAAAAAGAAATAATTAACTTAATTATAAACTAATTAATTCAATTACAAAACTAATTAACTTGAAATTATAACTATAACTTAAAGTAAATTAATAAAATATTTAACTAAAAATGTAAAATCTTTTGTGATGATTTTTCAAATATTTATAAAATAACGTGATTGCAAAAATATACATATTTATTATTAAAAATGATAAAATTATTTTAAAATAACTTGAAAGTATTTTGAATTTCATAAAACTCATTAATTCAAAATTATAACCATCCCTAATATTTAAAATATAAAATCCTTTTTTTTTTTTTTGGGACGATTTTCGAATAATCATAAAATATACTAATTATACACATAATTATGTAAAACATATATATCATCTAAGATTTATGAAAAGTGACAAACTATTTAAAAATCTTGCAAACTATATTATTATTATTATAATTTATTTATTTATATTATTATTATTATTATTATTATTTTTAGAAATTTTATAAAACTAATAATTTTAAATCGTTTGAAATTGGAGAAGCTCGAAATGATTAATTTATATTGTGGAGGGTCAAAATTGGGTGTCAACAGATTTCACAAAGAAATTGTCTAAAAGTCACATCACCAAAATATTCATGGGATAACACACATGAAAAACTGAGAAAATCATCTAATTCATGTAAATTAACCCCCTTACGTCCAAAATGAACTCAAAAATTGTGATATAGTACTACTCGCCCAAATTCCTACGGCTAGTCCTGTAAAGGTTTTATAGAGAAATCATTCAAAAATCATATTACCAAAATATTCATAGACTAATACATATGAAAAATGGAAAATATCGTCTAATTATATTCCTATATAAGTTGGAATAGACTCTAAAAATTTTAAGATCGTATGTTAAGCTCCTCCAACTCTAAAACCATTTCATAAAAAATTCATTAACTTATCCCTATACAATATGCTAAAGAAAGTAACAAAATCATCATCCACATCTTTCAAGAAAATGACATGTGGCAAAGTAAAGGAAGAATCAAGAATTGATGAGTATATATTTATTTATTGAAACACGTGTAAGTGTACTATAATGCTAATCTATTTTTTATTACTATATTATATATGTGGCAAAATAAAATAAATTACTTACAACTTACTAGTGTGTGAGAAAAAAATGGATAGCAAGATGAAGGAGAAGAGTGAAGCGGTGCTGGACACGTCACCAACATCAACGGTTGGAGGTGGTGTTGAGGATATCTACGGTGAAGATCGTGCCACGGAGGATAAACTCATCACTCCATGGACTTTCGCTGTTTCTAGGTAATTGTAATGTTCGTGTCAGCTTGTGAACGTCTCAAATTAATTTTGCGATTTGCTATCCTTCCTTCCACTAATATAAGTGTCGATAATTCCTCAATTGATTTCGCGATTTGCTATCCTTCCTTCCACTAATATAAGTATCGATAATTCCTCAATGAGGATCACGTATGTCTCCTTCAGTCTCAATTTATATATGTGGTAGTGTTTTGGTTTTGAAGAGTCAAATTTTGATTATTGATATATTTGTTGAATTCGAACATAGAAATCATAAGTTTTTTTTTTGTTTGAAATACTTCTTTTGTTTTAATTTGTTTCACAATTTATTTTGTTTGATTTAAAATACGAGTTAAGTCAAATTAACTAATGTTGAGTCTAAATTCATATAGAATCTCCAAAAGTTTTTTAAAGGATTTTTTTATATGTTTAGAAACTTTTTTCTAAATAAAAAATAGTAATAAGTTAATATAACAGTGGTTAATAATTTAAAATATTTAAGTAACATTTGAAAAAGTTTCTAATCAAAAAAATCATTTTTGTCTTTTTCATATAAAAATCAAGACAAATAAATTAAAATAAATAAAGTAAAAATATAAATAATAAAAAATATTATAAATCACAATAATTAACCTCTTAAATATTTAAAAGTACCTATTTTGATTTGCCATCAACATGATACGGTGAAATCAAGTTTTTGTTTCTGTCAAGGAATAAAAATGTTTAATTTTCAATATACCAAAAAATGTACGTACTTAGTACATGATTTAATTTTTTTTTCTCATTTTACCGTCTTAAGTAATAGCTAAGATAAATATTTAAATATTATCTAAACAATATTATAAATCACAATAATTAATCATATCATGCAAGTACAAAAATTGTGGTCAAAAGAAAAATTTGTTTGAAAATGAGCCATAAGAAAAAAGAAAATAGTATCTTGGTAGTAGCGTATATATGAACCTAAGAACTCGTGATTTTCAGTATCAACACCTTAACAAAATGTTAGTGATTGATTAGCTTAAAAATTGGTGATTACACCAAGTAAAGTGTGTTAATGGCATCTTTAAGAAATATTATTGACCAACAAACCTGTGATCTAAGTTGAGCGGATTCTTTACTTTCGATGCTGCACCCGTGTCGGATTCTTTAAAAATATACTACTTTCGGAGAATTCGACTCGCATCCATTGACATTTCTGAAGAGTCCGAGCAACATAGCTCGTGATCATTGAGTAGGGAGACATATTCATGAATTAGTAAGAGTTGCAAGTTTGTGAACGTACATAGTGCGTTAACAATAATAGGGGAGGTGGTTTTGGTTAGTCAAATATAAGTTGTAGTTTGAGTCCTCTCGAGGACGGGCGAAGTAGTTTTTCTGATCATTTTGGGAGTTTGTAATTTTTTATCTGCAAATTTGGCTGTAAAATGTTAACTTTTTGGCTGGAAAAAATTAGTGGTTACAACTTGTTGAGGGATCCACATTACAACAAAGAGCTCGCGTTCACGGAGAAGGAAAGAGATGTTCATTACTTGCGAGGCCTTCTTCCACCCGCGGTTATACCCCAGGAACTTCAGGTACATAAACTGATTAACGTTACAAGTTGGAAAAGTTGTTCCAGAGTGATCTATAAGTCATGAATTCGAGTCGTGAATCAGTTATATATTGATGTTTGTGTCATGTAGGATCTTACATTATTATATACCTTGTGTAATGTGGCCCTTTCCTGAACCCTGCATGAACACGTGATATCTTGTGTTATGTCATTTCAGGAGAAAAGACTTATGCAGAGTCTTCGCCGATATGAAGTCCCTTTGAATAAATATGTTGCCCTAATGGAACTAGAGGTAAACTATAAGCACAAATGCTTGACTTACGAATTTTGTTATTCATTAGAAGGGGTGCGGGTCATTGTCACATATGATCACTTAACTTTATTTATCGCAAGTCCATAAGACCACAATAGTGAAGTCGCCTAACTTCTTATCCGATTAAAGTAACTGAACTTTACCTGCTATATAAGAGTTTTGTGTAACACAAAGGTCATCTTGATAGGTATGTTTTGTCGTGTAGCAGAAAAAAACTTAAACCTAGTGACTTTACCGTAATAGTTGGTAAAGATTGTATGACATAGTTCAGATTTCTAGAATCGACAAAAGAAAAGTTTTGACTTTTGAAATTTGAACTATGACATATAAATTGGGACGTCCGGAGTATGTAATGTTATTGTTATAGTTGGTGAATTTCAGTTTGTTTAATGTGGCAAGAAAATGTTTTTATGACTTTGCTATTATAACGGGTAAAGTTCAGAGGCCATACGTGAAATTGATGTTGTGATGGTATTTTATTTAGCCAGCCTTCTCATTCTTCCTCTGTTTTCTTTTCTGTATTGTATTTGCAGGAGAGAAATGAAAGGTTGTTTTACAAGCTTCTTATCGATAATGTAGAAGAGTTGCTTCCGATTGTCTATACTCCGACTGTTGGTGAGGCTTGCCAAAAATATGGAAGCATTTTTAAGCGTCCGCAGGGTTTATACATCAGTTTGAAAGAAAAGTATGGTACTTTTACGAGTTAAAGCGTATAATGTATTTACTGCTTCGTAGTGAAAGTAATTCGACTAAAGATGTAAGTGTTTATTTATTTGCAGAGGAAGGATCCTTGAGGTATTGAAAAACTGGCCTGAAAGGAAAATACAAGTCATTGTTGTTACTGATGGTGAAAGAATTCTTGGACTTGGAGATCTCGGCTGCCAGGTAATCCGTCGACACATATTTTATTAGTTTGTAGTCAAGGGTTTATCAGTAACAACCTCTCTACCCCACAAAGGTAGGTGTAAGGTATGCGTATGTAGTGCTCTCTCCAGACCTCACTTGCGGGATTAATTGTACTGAGTATGTTGTTGTGTATTATGTGTGTGGTAGCTAGGTGTATAGAAGGGGGTTCACTTGAATGGAGGAAAGCGGAAAATTTTGTAGGTCACGGGTTCAATTGGCGGAATTAATGGCTAATGCTTGCGTCGGGATAGATTGCCTGCATTACACCCCTTGGGGTGCGATCCTTCATGGACTCTCTCAATATAAGAGAAGTTTGTAGTATAGTGTAAAAATTGCTCAAATTTTGTGTAAAGTTGCCACATTCTTGCATTTTTTTGAATCCTCAAGTTAGAGTCTTTGGCCCAAAAGACAAATTCTATTTTCTTGTTCGACTTTGTAATGCTTAGAATTAGTAATCCTGATATGAATTCCATTATATTGTCACAGGGAATGGGTATACCAGTAGGGAAATTGGCTCTGTATACTGCACTCGGAGGAGTCAGACCTTCAGCGGTACCAAAACTCGTTAAAACTTATACACTGTACTATAATTTTGTAACTATGAACATCCTATCGTTTTGCTCGAATGTGCAGTGTTTGCCTATAACAATTGATGTGGGAACAAATAATGAGCAACTATTGAAAGACGAGTTCTACATTGGACTCAGACAAAAAAGAGCTACTGGCGAGGTCAATTTTATAATAGCATCACTCTATATCGTACCTGTTACCACGTAGAAATACAAATTGAGATTCGCGGTGTGTTCTTGAGATATGTCTGTTTCGTTTTGATCCTTGTAGGAATACTACGACTTTCTTGATGAATTCATGAAGGCTGTGAAGCAAAACTACGGCGAAAAAGTTCTTGTACAGGTTAGTAGTTTGAAACTTGTTAAGGACCACATCGCCTTTCATGTAACGTCAAAGTCTGATATTTGTAATGTCATCTGCAGTATGAAGATTTTGCAAATCACAACGCTTTTGAGCTGTTGGTGAAATATGGTACCACACATTTGGTATTCAATGATGATATACAGGTATGCTGCATTTCTTATGGCCTATATCACCGGACATTTGCTTTTGTTCGGGTTTTTGATCCTATTAATTCTGCAGGGGACAGCTGCTGCTGTGGTACTTGCAGGGCTTGTTGCATCGCTTAAACTGCTCGGAGGGTCCTTAGCTGATCATACGTTCTTGTTCTTCGGTGCTGGAGAAGTAAAGCTAGAACTTTCTTTTAAAGACTCAAGTTTTCAATTGTTTCCATAGACGAGCTACGTCTAACAGCATGTAAAAAAGGATACAAATGGTAGCAATGAATGACTCAGAGAAAGAATACAATAACTGGATGAAATCCCAACTTTCTAGTGATTTTGTGATTTACTCATGATGCGATTTACATTCAGAGGAGATATTATGCATCTGAAATCATATAATCTTTTTGCCTCTACTCGTGTCGATAGCAGATATGGATGGATAATTTTCATTAAAAGATATTGAAATGATCTTAAAGTCATTAAATTGTTCTTCATGTCGATCTCTTCGTGATCACAGGCTGGAACTGGCATAGCAGAACTCATAGCACTTGCGATCTCAAAGAAGGTGGAAGATTTTGGTTGCCAGTGGTATATCAAAGTCGTATTCTCATTTTGTATGTTTCACTTGATAAATTGTGTTTGTTATCTGTAGACAAACGCTCCTGTGGAGGAAGCGCGTAAAAATATCTGGCTCGTGGACTCAAAGGTAGGAAAATATACCCATCTCCTAGGCAAGTATTTGTCTTAAATTTCACATTTCACAAAGTTTACGATTGGTTCCTCTGCTTACATAGTCTATATAATTGAGTGGTTATGTGCAGGGTTTAATTGTAAACGCTCGAAAGGAATCACTTCAAGCTCACAAGAAACCTTGGGCACATGAACACGAACCTGTCAACAATCTCCTCGACACTGTTAAGGTTTGATCGATGAGCTCCCTAATCGGGGATTAACACTTTTAAAATCCTTTTGAATGTATTAACACTTCCAAAATTTATTTAGGCCATTAAGCCAGCTGCCATAATCGGAACGTCTGGAGTTGGACAGACATTTACTAAGGAAGTGATTAAGGCTATGGCCTCCATAAACAAGGTGCTTCATTTCCGCGATTTTCCATTTCCTCTCTCACCAATCGAAATTTTCTTGAGCTGACGGACTAAAAATATTATTTGCAGACACCTCTCATTATGGCTCTCTCAAACCCGACTGCACAATCCGAATGCACTGCTGAAGAAGCTTACACTTGGAGTGAGGTAAGTAATTAATATTCATGACAACGGAGGCATATGTGAAAAATCACTAAAAATTTGAACCATTATTTCGAAAGTACAATGAGTTCAATGCTAAAGTTCTGTTTTTGGTTAAATCTTGTACTCAAAGCTCACGGCGTTGATCGATTTCTTATTCTTTTATGAAAAGGGTCGAGCCATCTTTGCAAGTGGAAGTCCATTCCCTTCTGTAGAGTACAACAACAAACTCCACATTCCTAGTCAGGTTTGTTAATGCATATATATGCTTAAGTTCTTTTGTGAAGTACCACCACAATCAACTCGATTATGGTTAATTTACGCTCTTCCGTGCAAATCACAGGCGAACAACTGCTACATATTCCCGGGATTTGGTTTTGGCTTGGTCATGGTTGGCGCTATCCGTGTGCACAACGACATGCTTTTAGCAGCTTGTAAGTACTCTTTTGTTCCAATTTGTTTGTCTTACTTTCCTATTATGTCCGTTTTAAAAAGAATTTCTCTTTTCTCTTTTGATAAATGATAACTCTTTAATTTTCAACTTTCCACATGGCATGTTCGTGTACCACATAGTCAAAAGTCGCATTTACTTTCTTAAACTCCGTCTCAAGGCAAAACGAGACAACCAAATTGAAACAGAGGAAGTTATCTTGACCATCAGAGGTGGTAAATTGGCGAGTTGGGTCAAATTTGGACAAGTCAATCCCCTCTCCAACCGCCCAACGTGTCACATCCTCCCCTCTACTTTAAACTTAAAGAAGTATTAATTTTTGTTAACGCGAAACAGCGGAAGCGTTGGCAAGTCAAGTAACTGCGGAGCATTATGGCAAGGGGATGATTTACCCTCCATTTGGTAATATCAGAAAGATCTCAGCTCATATTGCTGCTAATGTTGCTGCTAAAGCATATGAATTCGGTGAGCCCATTTCTTCCTTTTTCGTCATACGTCTTAATTGGATTTGAGTTATATGTACCGATAACGCTAAAAACTTTACACCATTCGTATAAATCAATGTCCATTATATAGAGCTATTTATAATTACCTTTTAAGTGATTTGATTGTGTTATATACGCACAGGCGTTGCGACACGTCTGCCTCAGCCTGCAGACTTGGTGAAGTATGCTGAGAGTTGCATGTACACTCCGAATTATCGCAGCTATCGCTAATAAATTAAATTAAATAAATAACCTTTCACGTGTTGTAATTTTATTTATAGGTAAAATAATGTTCCCTTTTAAAAGGGTGATCTTTTTGGTAAATTTTGTAGTCCATGTAAAAGCAGCAATGTGTTTGTACTGTAGTTTGAATAAAATGGATCTTGATTACCCTTCATGATATATAACAATAATAATATTATATTTCCGAAAAAGGCCAAATATACCTCAATCCTACTAGCTAAAGGTATCAATGGTTTTTTGTTCCGAAAAGTCTAATTTTGATCGTCCAAAGTAAAACAAACGAACATGGTACAATATAAAATAACCATCCTAACTGTCCTTTTGACTCTAGCTCATTCGCCTTCAACGCTTCCTTCACCTTGAGAAGAACCGGTATCCTCCATTCATCCTGTTAAATGAGATGAAAGAAGCATTATAAAATGTGTTAAGGTTGATTGAGCCAAGGAAGTATAAATTTAAAATGTGTTACATTTACCAGCTTTATAGTGCTATCATATTCCTTGAGACAACTAGTAAATTCTGCAACATCTCTCTTGTCAATAGCAGCTGCCAAACCCTATCATTTGCAAAAGTATTCTCCTAAATTATTTGTATATAATCATATTTGGAACACATTATGATCCTAGAGTTAATGCAAACCATGACATACCATTAGAAGCTTGCACTCACGCGTCCCTGAAAATGTTGTATCCAGTATCTACAAATTAGGATGTATTATGTACTTGAAACATATATCATGATTCATGTCCCGTTGAAATCTTAAGAGTCTTGAAAGGAAAATACTCTACCTGATATCGCTCCAAGACGTTGTTAATTGCAATAACATCACCTCTAAAAAGTTGGCAAATACCAGCATTCAGGAGATGCCCTCTAACTCCATACTTCAACAAGTTGTTTCTGATGGAGTATGTTGCTTTCTCCTCAAACATCGCGATTGATCTTTGAAATCTATGTGACAAATACAGAATGAAAAACTTCAGTTATTCTTTCCATGTTCAACAATACAAAACTAGCTGAGTATTCTGCAATTTTCTGTCTGCACTGATTTGCAGATGATGTTAAATCCATACTCTGGAAAAGATCAGCTGTTTTCTGATAGTAAACTATAGCCAGCTCCAAATTATTCTCGTGTTCATATAATTTAGCAATTTCCTAGATTCAAAAGATTTTTTATGTATCTTGCAAATGTATAATGAAAACATTTAGCAGTCGTCTATTGAAAACAACAAGCATACATCTGGATTATCATCGACAATATAGTTGTACCTGATAATGTCTTGTGGTCGCGTTTAGCCTTCCAATGTCCAGCAATATGTGTGTTGCTTTCTCTAGACATGATATTGTTTCTGCAAGAAATAGACATATATCCATAAGACATTCCTGCAACGTCATACAAGATTTGTACAATAGCACAATAAGGCAACACACAACCTTTCAAATTTTTCGTCATCTTGTAGTAATCAGCAGCAATATCGTAAGAACGAACAGCCTCATGTTTCTGATCCAACTGATAAGATAAGAGAAAATAGTTTTAAGAATTTAAGTTTGTGTACAAAAGTTATAACGAAGAGGAGCAATAAACATACCTTCAGATGACAACTTGCTAATTTTACATATACTGCTCCAACTCGATCCCCTGAAAGATAAACATTGTAAGATTAATGTGCATCTAATACTATATAAAACAGTAAGTCATCTTTGATAGATCCAACAAGAACAACAATAGCATGCTCACTATTCAATTTGCCCATTAAAATCTATTGGCATCTGACGCTAATTCAACTCTAAAAGCTAGCTCATTAAGAGAAAATTACACAAGTCTATATACGCAGACCACCCGTTCATTTCCAACCAATGTGAGACTTTGACTCACTCTAACACACCCAACTAGAGCATGTAGGCTTGGCAGTCGAAACAGGATTTGATACCATGTAAAAACACGATACCGGAACTTAATTTGACCCCCAAAACTAACTCGTGATAGGATAATTGCTCAAGTCCGTATAAGCAGAATCCATTCAATTTCACTATTCAAAAGACAAATTAGGAATTCTCTAAAAGTAATTAAGGATCATATTAGACCTTGCTACACTATATGGATTCAATTTCACTATTCAAAAGACAAATTAGGAATTCTCTAAAAGTAATTAAGGATCATCTTAGACCTTGCTACACTATATTCAACTATCAAACAAACAAACAAATAAAGGTAATGCACAAGTACCCCGTATATTATGACCGAAATTCCAGAGACACACTTTAACTAAACTAAGGTTTTATTACCTCAAACTCATTTGTTTTGTAATTTTGTACATGTACTTAGTTTAGTTAAGGTGTATCTCAGGGATTTCGATCGTAATCTAGGGACTACTTGTGCCTTATCCCAATAATAAATGGTGTTGTAATACAAACATGATTGAGCCAGTTTGAAGCAATCAACAGCTTTATAGAGTAAATGTGCAGCGTCATGATATTTGGATCCGAAAATTCCCCAACAGTTGAGTTTCTTCTCAGCCTTCTTCACCAATTCTTCTCCTCTCGATATTTGATCTCCCTTTATGAAGAGGCCGTTAATCACTACAATAGTTAAGCAAAACATTATTAGTAACAAAAAATTAAAAGTATTAAGAATTGATTAGTGGTAAAACAAACCTGATTTATCCAACTTCATATTATTAGCAGTTTCCCTAAATTTCTTCACAGCTTTCTTCACCAATTCTGATAATTGATTCCCCATTGTGACCTGAATTTCTAAACCAAATTTCAACTAAATCCTATTTAAAATCCAACTTACAAATAGTACTAATTGACTCAAAATAGAAAACATAGTATTGTTTGGAAAAATAACGATCAAAATTACCATCCTTGTCAAATTAGGTTATCTCGATTATTTATATTTAAAAGAAGTGGTTTATTTGAATTGAAATTTGATATGAATTTATTAATTAATAGGATAATATGTAATTATTTTAAAGTGAATTTATATTCTTTGTATTTTTTTTATATGTCATCCTTATTATAAATAATTGATTCATAATATTTGTCATTTTATAAAATCAATCCATAAATTATAATATTCTTCCTATTATACCTTTGTTAGTTAATTAGTCTTAAATATAGATATTTGACCGACCTAGGAAAACTAATAAGTAATTAATATTTATGTAATTACTTCATATATTGATTAATTACTCATCACCATTGCGCTACTCTATAAAATCTAATTTTGAAAGCAAATTCAACAAACAAATTAAAAATAAAAGACAGAGAAAAAATAAAACATAATCTTGGAAGTTGATGCTTCAACAAATTTTATCAAGGAAGATGACACTTCAAAAGGTTTAAAGAGTGTAAAAATAGAAGACTCAACCATCATATGTGAAGGCCAATTTGAGAAAAATCAAGATCCCAATAAAGAAATTTTGCACAGTTTCCACTTGAAAAAAAATTCAGACGAAGCATACAAGGATGAAGAATTACAACAAACATTTAATACTATGCTAAAAAATTAGTCTCAAAGTTTATTAAATCCATATCTTTTTTCTTGTGATAAATAAAGAAAAAGTACCTCTTATATTGATAATATAAGGTGAAGTTGATCATGATCTAGAAAAAAGAAAGTGAATGAAAAACTTTGAGTTGTATTCCATATCAAATTCTAGGTTGTATACATTCAGAATGTTTTTCTGCTTTTGAAATATATAAATATTATTATATCGAAAGTTATATAGTAATTTTTTAATTGACTTATTTTAAATATTTTTAAGCTGAAAATAGCTTTCAAGCGCAATATAGAAAAAATTTGTACTTTTGATGGGAATTCAACTAAGAACCCTATGCGTGAAAGCTTGAAACCTTGTTGGTAGTCGATGTGTCAAATCAAGGGCGGGGCTAGTAAGGGTCTAGGGGGTTCATCCGAAAGTTACACTGTACATATAGTGAATGTTGCAAACACATCTATAAATTCTGGCTCCACCACTATGTCGAACTTAAGTTGGAAGTCAAACTCAATCAGTATAGAACGTCAGTCATAATGTCACTCACGTCTTTTTTTCTTTTCAACAAGTCTTCTAAATTTTGTTTTTTTTCTTTTCAACAAGTCTTCTAAATTCTTTTTTTTTTGTTCTTTTATTTGAGTTTATAATAATAATAATAAACACTAGCGGATTCATTAATGAAAAGAAAAGTGGATTGCCGAAATGTAACACTTAAGTAGAGCATGATAAGTAAACAATCCTAGAAGAAGAATTAAAGTAAGATCATATTCCCCAATCCTATACTAGCTAGAGGTATCGTTTTTATTTCAAAAAGTCTAATTTTTATCATACAAAATAAAATAACCGAACATGGTATTATAACATGAAATAACCGTCCTGACCTTCCCATTGAATCTAGCTCCTTCACCTTCAACGCTTCCTTAACCTTGAGAAGAATTGGTGTACTCCAATCATCCTGTTAAGTGTGATGAACATAAAAGAAGCATCATAAAATGCGTTAAGGTTGATTGAGCCAATGAAGTACAAATTTAAAATGTGTTAAATTTTTCAGCTTTGGATCAGACTCGTTGTTGAAACTGTCATGTGGAGTATCATGTTTAAATATCATAAGCCAAAAATGGTTTGTGGAATTTATTGAAGACATTTTTCCAAAAAAAAATGAGAAGGCAAAGGAAGAGAGCTCAAAGACGGCGAACATGCTTGATATGAATTTCTTTTTATTGTTTTCATATGCTTGATATATAGCAATGCAAGAGTCCGGAGCCTAAAGGGCAAAAAAAATTATCAAAAATTCCAAAAGGGCACATCACTTTTTTTTTTAACCAAAAGGGCAAAATTGCTGCTGACGCAGCGATTTCGTCTAAAAACTTTTTTTCTTTTTTTTTTTTATTAAAAATCGCTCCCACAGCAGCGATTTTGTAAAAAAAAAAAACTTTTTCTTTTATTAAAAATAGCTGCGATTTTGTAATATTTTTAATTAAAAATCGCTACTTTTTTCTTTAAAAAAACTAAAACGGCAAATAAAAAAAAAATTAACCAAAAGGGCTTCTGACAAAACAAAAATAAAAATCGTTGTTTATTTTCT
>JAJOOS010029591.1:0-20883 GCA_029582725.1 Solanum chiquidenum | reverse complement strand
TGAAGGAGAAATCAGTAGGAACCCATCCCCTAGCTTGAAGCTTCATCAATGGCTTCCATGGAGTTCTAGAGAGAGAATTTATTTGAGAGAAAAGGTTCACTTTGAAGAATGGGGTCTTATTCTAGGTCTTGGGGTTTTAACAACTTAAAATACCCTAAAATAGGTAGAATAACCGATTATAATAATTCTCCAAAGTACCCAAACTACCCCTCACTTAGTTGGACCCTTTTTAACAAGTCAAACTTGAATTCTATTTTGGCAGATTTCATCGGGAAACAAGTCCGCGATGCGGAGGTGTTCCCGCAAGATTTCATAAATTAAATTCCGAGACAGTAGAGTCTGATATGTCTCCGCGTCGCGGAGACACTTTTTGGCCATAGGTGGAGCAGGTCCGCGACGCGGAGCTACTCCCTCTATGCATAACTTGCAAGCTGCCTTGGCAGCTTGCTTGGCCAAGGTTGGGGTCCTCCTCGGGGACCCTTAGGGTGGTCCCGGGGCATCGTATTCGAACGTTTTGACCTTAAAAACATTTATTAAGACACTAGGGTCACCTCCACTGATTTTAGACTCCAAACAACACATAAAAATATGCAAGACTCACTAGAACACACTAGCACGCAAACGACTAATTTTCGAACGTCTTGAACGTCTCTTTGACGTTTGACTTCAAATCAACTAAACTGACCTATGAACTCATTTTCAAACATTTATACAAGTTTATCCACTACTAATACGCATGTGAAGCTCTAATTATCCTATTTTATTTTGAGGGGTGTTACAGTATCAGCTCCAATTGATCTCATCTACTTGTTCGTCAACAATCTTCACAAAATCATGGGACATGTAAATTTCTCCTCTCTTGTTCTCCATTTTTTTTCATTTAAATTGTAAAGTTTCATTCTTTTTGCTTATATGTTTCTGGGTATTAGTTTTCTTGGGGTTTATTTTTCATTTTTGAGTCAAATTTCTTTAATGTGCCTTTTTCGAATTCAAGCTTTCTTTGATGTTTGCTAACCATTGATGATTATGTCAAGTGGAATGTTTTTGCATAATCCAAACTTAGTACTTCTGTAAATTTTGAGTCCTTTATCCTTTTTTTTGTTTCCTCTCATGAGTATGTTAAGATTCTCTTGTTATGTTTGAGAAGTTGAAATCAAGTTTACATTACAGTTTAGCTTGAGTTTTTATGTATCATGTGTAATATTTCTACTTTTAGTGTGTAGTTTTTTTTTAAAAAAGATCGTGTTGAGCCGGAAATGCCTTGCAACATTTGGTTGAAAATTTGATCATTCTGGCGAGAGATCGTGTCTATATTCACGTTTACGTGCTTCAAATTCTATGAAGTTTTACTACTTAAACTGGAAATTAGTCTATTTTGTTTCAAAGACAATTTATTGATTCTTCGAACTTGATTTTCTCTATCTTTAAATCTCACACTTACAATGAGTTGACATGCCACTTTTAAACTGGTTTCATTGAACCTTTTGTTTCAACATAGAAATAAACTACAAAGGTACAATCATTTGATCATGTCCCCTAGGTTGAAGAGTGGTTTGATTTCTCTAAGATTATAATCACAAAATAAACCTAAGAGTTCTATGTATCCTTGAATAGTTGGCTCTTTTGCTGAATCTGAAGTCCATCTTTTGTATGTTATGCTACATGTACTAAATATTTAGATTGCTTCATATGATGAAGTCATCAACAAATCCAAAAGTAGTACTTCATTCGTTTTAATTTATATAACACTTTTTGGTCTCTTTAGTGCTTACTTTTAGTTGATTTTTCTTCATAATAAAGTGTTAAGTGATCCAATAAAAATAAAATAAGAATGATGTCAAATAAGAAAATTGGCATTTAAGTTAACATAAGTCAACTAATATGAAACGGAGGAATATTTTGCATTTATGAGGTATTTTCCTAGTTGCTTCATGAAAATGTCAAATAAGTAAAATTGTCATTTTGCCTTTTTTGAATTCAAGCTTTCTTTGATGTTTTCTAATCATTGATGATTATGTTAAGTGGAATATTTTGTATAATCCAAACTTAGTACTTCTGCAATGTGCTTGTGCTAAATGTGGAGAAAGGTGGAGGAGTACCCTGGATTGTTGTGTGTGTAATGCAGAACCTTTAGATTTTAGAGTGCAATGATTGAGTAAGCCATATCCTCTATTTGTTAGTAAACTTTGGATAGCTTGTTCTAATTTGCATATCAGTAAATAAATGGCTAAGCATACTATTGTGCGTGTGAGTTTATTTGTTCAAATCCTTGGCAGTTTGTTGTTATCATGTTTGAACTTAGAATGCATAAACTCTACGAAGCTTTAAACTTTTTGGTATGATCGACTATCTATTATAGGATCATTGTAATGTTTGCTTGAATGTTTAAACATGGTAGTAGATGTTTGATACTTCTTTGATTGGGTGTGCACAAGAATGAGATTTTAAAATTTTGGACTTAGAACAATTTTAACGCTCTTAGCCTCCTACACAGCCTATAGACCTTATAGCACGTTCTTAGTGCTTTTGCTCATCATAATACCTTACCATCATAATATTTATTTTTCTATGCTTCTACTTGTCGTTGGGATATGCTCCTCTACCATAAAGAGTTTTTTCTTTCGTGATAGTAGTATCATGTTCCTTAAATATTTTTCTTGTAATTGTGAAGTGTACAGTAACTGGTGCTTGTGCTTAAGTATACAACCATTTGGCACCTGTTACAGTGTTTTTCTTTGTTGAGAAAATCTTGACCTTTTAACCAATATGTTACCTCTATATTGTTGATACATGCTTAATTTACCATAGATTGGATCAGATATTATTTCCCTATTTTTATCAGTGGCACTTCTTTCATTGTTGTTCTTTGAATTAGGATTCTAAGTTTCAGCCAGAAATGTTAAGTACCTATCAACCAGTGAAGTGCAATGTGGATTGTACTTGCAACAATGAGAGAGAGCAATGTATTAATGAAAGGCAATATGCTGAGATGAGCTCTAGTGGATCAACTTGTCAAGAAATATGTTATTAGTGATTCCTTCTCCTTGTGTTATGGCGGAATGGATTTTGGTGGTGGTGCAATGGTTCTTGGAGGAATAAACCCTCCCCTCGTTCTGAGATGGTTTTTACCCATTCAGATCCTCTACGCATGTATGTATTTTATATAATTTTCTTAAAGATGGGAATTTAGGTGTTATAACAAATACACTCGATAAATCTTATGCATTTACTCTAGTCTCGGATGGCAAGAACCCATATTACAATATTGAGTTGAAGGGGATACATGTCGCTGGGAAGGCACTAAATCTTAATCCACAGATTTTTTATGGAGGACATGGGACTATGCTTGATAGTGGTACCACAAACATTTACCTTCCAGAAGCTGCATTTCTGGCCTTCAAAAGTGTTGTATGTTTTCTAATTTATATGATAATACATCTATCATTTCATGATGCACTCTGCATGAGACAAGTAGTGGTGTAATATTGCATGTTTGTGGCTAGAAGAGTGGGGTGAAGAAATCAAATCTGTGAAAGCTGAGTTTCATTTGAATGACATGTTTATGCTTAATGCCTTTATCATTGTTGATGTCCTTATTTGTGTCAACTTTTCTTGAGTACAAGTTACACCACGATTGGTGGAACAAACAATTGCATAATAGCCTGAACAGGGTTAGCATAGTTAGTGTATCCCTATTAATTTGTGGGATTCAATCTAAAGCCTCATAGTTATACAAGTATTAGGCTAAGGCTTCAATGCTTACGACATAACTTTGAAAGGGAAAATAAAGTATCCAGGAGATTTGTGATCCTAAAATTCAAAAAACTCATTTATCCATTTAATTTTTCTTGCGGTGCAGCATCTTATAGGTCTAAATTTATGTTTGTAACTACTTATTGTAGTTGTTTTTTCCCTGTAACATGCAACTTTTTCTTCCAATTAGCTCACTAGAAAGAACATTTGGAAACCTTCTTTTAATGTATACTTGAAAGTTCCTCAAAATCATTGATTATTTTATTTCCTCATTATTCTTATTCGATTTGTTACTTCGCGTAAATGTAAAAATTGGAGTTATGGACTCCTAACAATCTACTACCAATGGGTGGTGGATGCACTGTCGAACTTTGAAGTAACGACAATTTATTTTCATTCTGAATTGAAGTGCTGAAAATATTATTTTAGGTCATGAAAGAACTTCATTCCTTAAGAGAGATCGAAGTGCCTAACCCGAACTATAAAGATATATGCTTTTCTGGTGCTGGAAGGTAATAAATTAGTACAAAAATATTATATCATTATTTTTTGTTTATTTTATTTTTGGTGTCACAAGTTGTACTAAGTGTTTTGTATATTTCAGTGATGTGTCACAACTTTCAAAATCATTTCCATCTATTGACATGGTATTCAACAATGGAAATAAACTATCTCCCCCACCTGAAAACTACTTATTCAGGGTAGGCACCTTATTCACATAACCTTGCCTTTACAATCTGTATCTCCTTTTGACTTCATCTCTCCTAGCCGCTCCAATTTTTTTAAAAGTGGTTGTAACTCCCTTTTTTCCACCTTGAGATTGTTGTGAGGTTTTCTGCCAGGTGAGGGGAAGAATCCCCAATAACTTAACTTTGAGAAGTCTTGATTTTGGTGCTTGGTTTCTATCTAATGTTTGATTTGTTGTACATGGTTTGTTTTGATTTTTAATTTCATTTTAAATGTAGCTGCTGCAAATCAACTACTCTTATATAGCTATTATCAATTACTCTTATATAGCTGATGGAATTTGCTATCCTATAGTGCTGCCTGAACTAAAAAAATCTGCAATCTGCAATCTACAATCAAGAACTGCTTCAATCTCCAATCTGGTTCCACAAATTAGTCCTAGATAATTCAACCATATAACTAAGAAACTAGAAGATGCAGACAAATCGGCATAGCACACAGTAAGTTAATAGTTGTTTTTGCTGGATTAACAAACTAATCACAACCTATAGTATATACAATATAACCTTGAAAGTTGAATTTGCAGAGAAAAGTAAATTAGTGAAAGTTGGAGATGAAAAAGATTATCTTTCACAAACTTTGAGAGGCAACAACAAAGTAGTAGGTTTCAGGTGAATTGTTGTTATAGTTGGTCTGAAACTGAAGCAAATAAATGAGTAAAAACCTGGTGCTCATCAGCTATTCTTCCCAAAGTCTCGTCTCAAATTCCCAAAAAAGTGGACCACATCTTGGACTTCTCCAGAGGTTTTAAATATTTATCGATACCATTAAACACACACTTGTCAAAGCTCATATACACAATACATAGTTTGTTTCTTAGTTATATAACTGTTGCAATCTGATTTGTTGTACATTGTTTGTTTTGATTTTTAATTTCATTTTGAATGTGTAGGGAAATAGAGGTGATCAAATTTGAAGGGTCACCACAAGTCAATTTGATCACATTGGAGTGGATGATGAAGAGTTTTTGAACTATTGTGAAAGTTTGAATACATTATATATGATTTTTTGAAATATATTCATTGCTAGAATATATCGAATTATTGTAAGAGTACTTTTTGAACTATTGTGTACACATATTTAGAATTTTTCTTTATAAGTATGTGTATGTAAACAAGACACACTATCTTTTGAAGTTTATTGCAAATCTATATATTTGAATTACTTGTTAGCTAATTTAAAGGTTGAGATTATTTATTGCAAAACAATATTAATATTTTTTAATTAGAAATTGTGGCATATAAATATTTATAGCCAAAATTATATTACCACACTTAAAAGTGTAGCCAAAGGACTGTAAATTTTGGTATGCACATGGGCAAGGACTACACTTCAAAGTGTTGTCATACATTAGATAGAGAAGGCAACACTTTAAAATCATGGGAAATAAGGAAGCAAAGGCCATGCTTGAAAGTGTAGTTGTATGAGATAGAAATGTTGCAATATGAGGTACTGCAAAGCGTGGCCTTTTTGCCTTTTAGGCTACGCTTTTAAGCGTAGCTGATAAGGCAACACTTGAAAAGTGTCATCTAAACTCTAAGGTTACGCTTTTTTCGGCCACCCCTGGAAAAGCGTGGTTTAAAGTCAAAAAGTGTGGCCTTTGAGTGTGGCCTTTTATCAAAGGCCACACTTTTTCATAGTTTAGGCCACACTTTTCTAGGGTGGTTGTAGACATAAATGTTGTAGTGCTGGTTTCTGATATTGTACTTTCACTTGTTGGCAATTAGGGCACTTAGCCACAAAACCCGCTATATCCCTTTTCATACCATTCAACCAAAAGACTTCCCGTAGATCACGATACATCTTAGTGACATCTGGAATTATGGGCTTCTTCAAGAATCTGTTGTTTCAACTCACCCACCTTAGCAACACATACTCGGCCCTGATAGCGAAGCACACCATCTCCCCCATGGGAGAAAACCTCAACTCTCTGTTGATGGACTGTACCCTATAGTTGAAGTAATATAGGATCACTTTCTTGCTTTTCCTTAACCTCCACTACCAATGAAGATTCTAACCCATTTTGAACTGTTACACCACCATCTTATATGCTCATAAGACGAACTCCTAAGCAAGCAAGCATGTGAACATACTTTGCTAGCTCCTTTCTTTCTTCCTCTACATGTGCCACACTTCCCATCAATATTCTACTAAGAGAATTTGCTACTACATTGGCCTTACCAGGATGGTAATGCACACTCATATCGTAATCATTGAGGAACTCAAGTCATCTCCTCTAGTGAAGATTCAACTCTTTCTGGGTGAGCACTTACTGCAGGCTCTTATGGTCTGTGAATAAATCCACCTGAACACCATTCAAGTAATGTCTCCAAATCTTAAGGTAAACACCACTGTTGCAAGCTCTAGGTCATGAGTTTGATAGTTCTTATCATGCACCTTAAGATGTCTAGAAGCATATGCTATAACCTTACCTCGCTGCATTAACACACAACCTAGGCCAACTCTGGATGCACTACAGTAGATAACATAACCATTTGAACCCTCTGGTAGAGTCAGAACTTGAGTTGTAGTCAACCTAGTTTTCAATTCTACAAAGCTTTTCTCACAATCATCTAACCACTGAAACATAACATTTTTCTGAGTCAACTTAGTCAATGGAGAGGCTATGGATGAAAATCCTTCCACGAACCTTCTGTAAAAACCTACCAAACCCAAGAAACTTCTGATATATGTAGGAGAGGTAGGTCTAGGACATTGTTTCACTGATTCTATCTCCTGAGAATCCATTTGAATCCCTTCACTATACACAATGTACCCAAAGAAAGAGACAGATTGCAACCAAAACTCGCATTTGCTAAATTTAGCGAATAACTGGCGATCTTTGAGAGTTTGCAGAACAACCCTCAAATGATTCGCATATTCTTCCTCATTCCTAGAATAAATGAGGATATCATCAATAAAGATGATAACAAACAAGTCCAAATACTGCTTGAACACTCTGTTCATCAGATCCATGAAAGCTGCAGGATCATTGGTTAGTCCAAATGACATAACTATAAATTCATAATGACCATACCGAGTACTGAAGGTTGTCTCCAGAGTGTCACCATCTTCGACTTTGAGCTAATGATAACTCGATTTGAGGTCTATCTTTGAGAAATTACTAGCACCGTGAAGTTGGTCAAACAAGTCATCAATCCTAGGCATGGGATAATTATTCTTGATTGTGACCTTGTTCAATTGCCTATAGTCAATGCACATTTTGAGAGAACTATCTTTCTTCTTCACGAACAATACTGGTGCACCCCATGGAGAAATATTGGGTCTGATGAAGCCCTTATCTAGAAGGTTTTTCAACTACTCTTTCAATTCCTTAAGCTCATCTGGAGCCATTTTATAAGAAGGAATAGAAATAGGCGTGGTATCTGGAAGGAGATCAATTCCGAAGTCTATTTCCCTTTCGAGAGGAACTCCGGGAAGATCTTCTGGAAACACTTATGGGAACTCATTAACTACTGGAACTGACTTATGAGTTGGGGTTTCGGAGGTTGTATACTTAACCCGAACTAGATGATAGAGATAACCCTTACAGATCATCTTTCTGGCCTTAAGGTAAGAATTGAATCGACCCATAGGTGCTACGCTACTACTCTTCCATTCTAAGATTAGTTTGTCTGGAAACTGAAAATGAACAATCATAGTTCTACAATCGACTGACGCATAACAGGAATGTAACCAATCTATGCCTAGAATGACATCGAAATCTACCATTTCTAACTCTACAAGATCTTTTCAGGTGACTTTCTGGGAGACTGTGATAGGGCAATTTTTTATACCCGTCTAGCTATAACTGTGTCACCGACTGGAGTACAGACTGAGAAGGGTTCTGAGGGAGTTTCTGGACTAACATTGAATTTGACCGCTATATAAGGATTTACGAAGGAAATAGTAGCCCCTGGATCTAACAATGCATAAATATCAAGGTCAAAGACTCATAACGTACTAGTGACTACATCAGGAGAATCTTCCTAATCCTGGCGAACCTGGAGATCAAACAACCTATTTTGGCACCGACCGCCACCTGTACCAGATGAGTTACCCTGCTGAGTCGGGGGACCTGATGGTGCTGCTAAAGTTGTGGACTGAACCCTACCATTATTACCTCATTAACCCTGCTAAGAAGGACAATCCTTCATTGTGACTAGACTGACCTGATGAGTCCACAGATTAGACTCATTAGGGCTATATTTTAATAGAAATTGTGTCCTCAAATGCTTATTTCATCTCAATATCTGATGAAAACACTTAAGTTTCAGGTATTTGAAGTTTGAAGAAAAGCATGGACAGTACGTCGCAAAAAAGAACTAAAAGGGGATGAAAAGAATGACAAAATAAAGGTTTGAGGAACGCCGAATCCACTTGGTGATTCGCCGAAGGGTCTCACTTCACCTTTTGTTCCAGTGTGCTGAGCCCTGAAGGGAAGGATCAAATCAGCGGAAAAAGGGATCAGTCGGCGAATCATCGAGGACTTCCGCGAAGCAGTACTATGTCACCCATTGACACAGAGTACGATGATGTTGAAGTATGGTGCAAGATGGCAATGAACTGTACCTAAGGGAGAATCACCGAGTCAATCGGTGATTCCATCTAATGTCGCCGAATGATCCGCTGCAGCATAAATTTTTGAAAATTATAAATACTCATTGAGAGATCAGATTTTAGTATCAGATTTTCAATATAGAACTATTAATATAATTTTAGTACTTTTTGTTTTTTTTCTAAGTTTGTAAGGGTTTGAAGACTTGAAGAAGAAAAGGGTTTCATCTATTTCAATTTGGAAGTGGGTCTCTTGGATTCTTCTTTCTTTGCTCAAATCAAGATTTATTTCTCTATACCCATTTGATTTCAACATCATTGAAGGTATAAATTTATATTTCTTGATGTGTGGCTAAAAACCCCCATTCTTGGGGTGTGATTTAGCAAATATGGGTAAATATTGTTGTTGGGTCTTGCTAGCTGATAGATTAAATGTAGTTTAATGGTGATTTCACCAAGTAGTTGTGGTTGAACTTAATGGGTTTGTAGTTGCAAATACAAGTCTATCCATATGTTTTCGGCTTGCTCGACAGAGAGGTCGCGAAACCAAGACTACTAGACTGATGGCCCAAGGAGTGGGTCGACATGAGGTTCAGCCCGAGAGGGTGATCCCTAGTACCATATCCTAAGACTTAGCTCGAGAGAGTGAGTGGGGTAAGGCGTAGGTTGGTCTTCATGCAGGGAGTGGGTATCCGAGAAGAACCCATTCAAAACGGGGTAAGTTGCTCGAGAGAGAACTTATTTCTATTTAAAGCTTAGCCTAGTCACTATTATTCTATAGATTTTCTATCTAAAGCTTGTACCCAATAATCTAGATTAATTTGTATTGCGGTCACACCCGAAGAATCTCCCCTCATACTTGATTTTCTTTGCATTTCACTATTTTTACTATACTTGTGAAAAACCCCAAATTGTTAATTGACACTTTCGTGTCACCCCTTTTAATTTACAATGTTTTTAATCGTTAATGTCTTTAGCTACGACTAGTTAGAACTAAATTTTAATTTTCTATTAATTCTCAAAACCACTTCATTGGGACTCAACCCCAACCCTTGGTGGGTTATTATACTATTGCACGATCATAGACACTTGCATTGGAAGTTGGGTCGCTGATTACGCAAACATCATGACCACATCCAAAACATCCTTCATTCCCTGCAAGACACTCGCCCGAATGGTTCTTACCACATTTTGGACAAGTTGGGTAGGTTCTGGTGCCTGAAACACTACCTTGAGTCTTAGAGCCTAATGCCCTACCTTTCTGATCATGACGTAATTTGGAGGATGGAACACTAGCTGATGAAGGTGCTGGAGTTGAAGACTTCTGTTGAAACTCTGAGCGATTTCCACCACCCGACTTTTGTTGAGAATAGTCATAGTTGCCTATCCTTGCTTTCTTATTCTCCTTGGCATGTTCCATAAGTTTATCACCCTCAACCTGCTGAGCATGAGTGATGAGCCTAGATATGTTCATATCTTCAAGTAACATGGAATTCCTACACTCTGTCTGTACTAGATCGTATATCCCATACATGAATTTATTCATTTGAACCCTGGAATCAGCAACCATGTGAGGAGAATACATGGAGAGTTGGGTGAACTTGAGTCCATACTCTTGGACCGTCATAGAACCCTACCTCAAATTCATAAACTCCTGAGCTTTGCCTCCCTCAACTCTCTTGGGAAAAACCTGTCCAAAAAGGTCTCACTAAAGCAATCCCAAGTGTTAGGAGCTGCACATGTACCCCTGTTCTCCTTCCACTGAGTATATGAGATATGAGCTACATCTTTAAGATGGTAAGATGCCAACTAAACCCGATCAATTCCAGTTACCTACATCATTCCAAAGATCTTCTTGACCTCATCCATGAAGCTTTGGGGATCCTCACCAATCTGCGATCCTAAGAACTTAGGCATATTCATCCTAACAAAATCACGAACTCTAGCTGCAGCTGACCCAACATTAACATTTGCCGGAACTGGAACCTACTGGTTGTTCTGGTTGGTCATACTCTGAGCCAACAACTGGATAACGTTACGGAATTCAGCATTCAAAACTTCCTGATCTAGGACTCGAGGAGTTTTGTTTGCATTCCTAGCATTCACATCCCTTTCATAAGCTCTACAAGGAGGCATGATCTAAAAGTGCATAACAAAGGATTAGCACGAGGAATTAGATCATACCTTACGCACGATAAGAGTGACAAAGAAATTGAAGTTTTCCTAAAACACTTTGCAGCTTCCTTCTCATTAGATGTGGTGCACGTCACACCCATGAAAAGGACTCTACTTAGTGTGGCTTTTCAAATATCCTAGGACACTTAAACCTAATGCTCTGATACCAAGTTTGTCATACCCCGACACTACCCCCTGGACGTGGACATGAACCTAAGATCACGAGTGACCCCAAGCTAACCTTGCTGGCATATTCATAAGCATACTAAAGATAAACTGAGCAATAAAATTGTGTGGAAGCTAAATCATGTAAATAATCTGAAATGATGGTGAACCCTTATACTAAATTTGAATATATGAAACTGTGAGTTTGAGTACAAATGAAAATTCAAACTCTAACACTATAGCTAAATATAACTATGTCTGAAATAAGCCTCTACTGACTACAAATGTTGGGACATGCCCCAACTAGATCTAGCAAAACTGAAACTAAATCTAAAAGCAAGAAAGATAATCATGTCACTAGTCCTCGAATAATGAGGACTTACTACTGATGCTGCTGAACTAAAGATTGGGAACCGATATATGCGTCATCTGACTACTGAGGACTTGAACCTACATCATGAGAAGATGTAGCGCAGAGTATGCGCCAGTACTTGAAGGGTACCGAGCATGCAAGATAGAGTAAAGTTGAATAATAACATAACTGAACAAGCAATACAGCAATACTATAATCTGAACATGATAAAGATACTGAAAATACTAAACATGACTATTTTGAATGCAATGACCAAGTTTATAACATGCTGAGACTGAAAACTGAACCATACTGATAACATGGTCTATGCAATAGGATTTGACTGAGCTGTAAGGGAGCTACTAATAACTGACATAAAACCATATGAGCTAAATGTGGAGTATGATATATACGCCTCATCAAGATGACCCAATATACTCTGCCAAAGGTATAGAGGCATTCTGGCGTGATCACTAAAATAATGCCCACATAGGGGACTTACAACTTACGGGGCATGTAGTTAGGGGTCTTGCGGGTGTCTAACCTTAGTCCACTCGGTATTAAGCTTCCCAATTAATTAAGTGATTTGACATTTTTATGACTGAAGTTCTGTAATACTGGATAGCTCAAATACTGATATGCAAACTCTAAGAATGTAACAATTATGACTGATAATGTGACATTCGTAAACTAAAGCATGTGTATATCTAGAATAACTGAATAATCTGACCTAGCATGCATAATTCATGAACTAACGAATATATACAACTAGGGTTCTGAATATCATACGAGAAACTAATCAATAACATGATAATCTGATTTGGATCATTAAAGTAACCAATTCATGGTACTCTATTGAAGTTCTAGAAACCCTAAGTCTAGATAGTTTTAATGGAATCAAGATTCTTACTGAAATCTAGGGACCCAATGAGTGAAAGGAACCCACTAGTGAAATCCCACATACCTGGTGACCAATTCCATAGAGAAATCTTTTGATTTCGAGGTTGGAATTGATTGAACCTTGTTGCGTTCTTGAACTAGGGTTCTTGACTTCTTTCTCCTCTTGCACTGTAAGTTTTCTAAGTTTTCAAAAATGATCTGACTTAGGTAAGTTCTAGTTATGTTTTTATGTTAAAACTGATCAAAACCATGTAGTTTAGGGTTTAAACAACGTATTTTAGGGTTCCAACGTATAAGGAAAAGACCAAAAGACCCCTGACTTAAAAGTTGTCGGGGTCACCGATAGACGGGACCGACAGACCGTCGATCGACTGACGGTCCGTGCTAGTCAACCGTCAGTCAGGACTGGAGCTAGTTTTCTGGGGGTCTAACCTATGGTCTTGTACCATAGAGAGTGGACTGACCTACGGTCCGTGGGTCAAAATTTAGCTGATTTTTTTGAGGTTTCTGAGATGAGGGTCACAGGTGCGAACCACGAACCTACAAGATGGACCGTGGGTTCCTCTATGGTCCGTGGATGGTACCCGTGGGTGCCACCAGCAACACCTGAAAAGTGCAATTTGGTCTGTTCTAGTATACGAGGTGTTACAGGTCCAATAAAATTTTGAAAGAGATGAAGGAAGATGTATCGACCCTTAAACAGATGGTGACCTGTCATTTCGTCTCTATCAAATAGTTGGAGACCCAAATGGGTGAAATTTCTTCTCACTTAAACCCGAGACAATAAGGGGGATTGCCTAGTGATACTATGGCAAACCCCAAGAATGATGTTTGAGCGAGGACTTGCGTCGTGACATGATATTAACTAAGGCACTGCTTGGGAGGCAACCCAATTTTTTTTTTACTTTTTGTTTGTTTTTGGAATAATCGTGTGTTAATTGTGCAGGTGAAAGTGTGGAATGTGTTTGAAAAATGCAGGTTGGAGAGCAAAATGTCCAGTCGGTGACTCACCAAAGAGGTCGGCGAGCCTGACTTGGGCTGCCGTTGGACTCAAGAAATTATGAAATTGGAGTCTGTAAAACTCGGCGAGCCCAAGGACAGGTCGACAAATCACCAAGCAGGTCGGCGACCCAACTTTTTCCGCCGTTTGGACCCCCATATTAATTGGAGGTCCTGTAAAACTCAGTGAGGTAAGTAACCACTCGGTGTGTCACCGAGTGGTTCAGCGAGGTCGACTAATATAGCCAAAATGGTGCGAACTGAACGATTTTAATAGGCCAAAGGTTTAAACTTTCAAACTCTTTCACATTCCCTTACTTCTAGTCATTGATTCGGTGTTTTGAGTTGGATACTTTGCCTCCTAGCTTTGCAAATTCTTATATTCGGCACTAAAGGTTGGTTTTCCGAACACCAAAACTTATAATTAGCGGTTAAACTCATTTGCCATATTATAAATTATGTTGATGTGTATTGGGCCTCTCTGAAAATCATAATTTTGTGCTTGTGTGCCTATTTTAGTTTTGATTTCATGCCTAAATTGCCTAAGTTGTTGATTTCCCAAAATTTGTGCTTTAAAATTCATCATAAATTGTTGGGTTGTGCTTAATTGTTATTGGGTCTAGTTGGGTGAAGTCTGAGTAACCCAAATTTGTGCTAAATGACGTGATTTGCTAAATGATGGAGCATTTGACGTCGTTCTTAAGGGCTAAAGTCATCAAATGGACAATTTTGACCAAACCGAGGGAAGTCTGGGTACCTCGGTGGCATGGGTCTAGTGGATATGAGTTTAATTGAAATAGTGTATAGTTTAATTTTGTTTTCAGGGGTTGCGGGGTTGATTTTGGAAGTTTGGGTTGAAAATGGCACGTTGTTAAATTGTTTATTTTGGTTCTGTAATTTTCGGCGAGAAACTTGAGTTCACCGAGTGCACTTGGCGACTCACCGAATGTCTTCTTTGATCGTCCTTTTTGCGCCCCTAACCCCTAAATGCACTGTAATTTTTGGTGGGCTAATCTTTGCTCACAGAATGATGTCGGCGATTTGCTGAATAGGCCTTCCCATTGCCGACATGCCATTTTTTTGGAAAAGTTTTGAGCCAATCCTTTCGGCGAGCCCGATCTAGCTCGCCAAAGTGATTCGGCGACTCACCGATCGGTTCGGCGAGTCTGTCTGCAATATATTTTCTGCAACTTTTCTTGAACCATTTCTAACATTGTACGATGTTGTTACAGATATGGCTAGACCAAAAGTGGCAAGTAGAGACATGCCTCCCCGCAAGAGGGAAAAAGGAATCACCATAAATGAGGATGCAACTGCATCCCGGGCATGGGCGACAAAACTTTCTACCACCGGTGGTAAGGGAAAAGGAAAAAGTAAGGCACCTGCTCCTGCATCACCGAAGGTCAGCTCCGACAGTGACGAGATATACGCCACTCACCTCACCAGTTCTGAGAGTGAGTGTGAGCACCATGATCCTCGGGCTACCACTTCTGAGCTTAAGGATGATGAGTTATTGATGGCCCGGAGTGCTGAACTACGCTCGAAGCATATGCATGATCCGTCTAGGATCCGGGTGTCCCAAGTTGCTACTCCTCATATCCCAAACCAAGTTATGGTCCCTGCACCACCTGTACAGGGTCCTCATCCCCGGTCTATGAACAGACTAAATACTGAGGGATTGAGGACCATCATTTAGGAGAAGAGGCTATTTACTGACGGTGTGATAAACAGGTACACAGAGATCTGAAGCTGCTTGAAGTCCCACAAGTTCCAGATATTTATTAGACCCCATGGCCCTTATATTCCAAACTGGGTCCACGAATTTTACACCACCTATGGAGCCCTAGTGCCACAAGGGAAGAAGCAGGCCGCTAAATTCAAGCCGGTTAATTACGTGGTTGTCAAGGGAAGAAAGTGAATTGTGATAGTAATGTTATCAATGCAGTTCTGGAGTGTTCAAATGAAATTGAGGATAATTGCCAATACATGATCAGGACAAAAAATGTTGGAGAATATGAAAAAGTGGTTGGCCCCTCTGACGGTACTCCTAGGAGGATCGAGGTTGGAGCACCCATAGAAAAGAAGGACCTCAATGTAACAGCGAAGTACTGGTTTGGCTTCATCAACAGTTTTATCATGACATCCCAGAATGAGTCTATCCTTCGCCACGCGAAAGCCAGTTGCCTTGGTTGCATCATTGATGGGACTAAGCTCAACTTGGGTATGATCATTGCACAGGAGATGGTAATGAGGGCCAAGCAGCGCCAAACCTTCCTTCATTTTCTAGTGTTAATCACTGAGTTGTGCAGACGGGCTCGGGTGCCTCGAGATGAAAATAAGGATGTGGAAGTGATTCCCACATCTTCTATCGACATCCGGCGCATTGAGGTGGAGTACTTGAAGGATGAGGCGTAGAAGAAGAAGGATGCCCCGGTGGACACCTCCCCGGTTGTTGATACTGATATACTACCTGCAGAGGCAATATTGCCTACTCTGGCCCCTGGGTCTTCAGGTATTACTAGTGTTGTACCTTCTGTGACTCCTAGTTCTTCTACAGCTCCCATGCCTCCCAGATCTACTTTTGTAGTTGTTGCTTCCCGACCTCCACTCACCCAGGATGCAATACTACAGATAGGGCATCTAGCCCACTCTGCTAATAGGCTTGCCTCCATGCTTCAGACCACCATCCCTGGGATAATTGAGAGGGCCCTGATTGTTATTGTGACACCCCTTAGTGCATCTATTGATGCATTTGCAGCAAGGATAGCGGTGTGTGAGCAAGGCCAAGGTGACACTGATGAGGTGACGACTCTAAAGGATGCAATTGCTAAGCTGAGGAAGGATGTGGACCAGCTGATGTCCATGATTTTCGAGACTGTGGAGATCCCCAACATGCCAGTTGATACAGATGTGCCTCATGCTACCACCGAAGATGAGGTTCGAGTTAAGGAGGTAGTTGTTGAGGAGTCCAAAGCTGAGACTGATGAGGAGAAGCTTGGTGTTGATGAGGGAGGCTTACGAGGGCCTTACAGAGATTAAAGAGGCCATGGTAGATTCTGCCGTGCAAATTTCATTAGCAGACACCACCATGACTGGATCTAGTGTTACTGCTACCCCGAGCACTGATGCCTAGGATCAAAGAGTTGCATCGGGCACTGATGCCCCGACAGATGGAGCGATTGTGTAGACAAGACTTCTTTTTTACCTCCCTCTCTTTCATTTTTATTGACTTTTTAGTGTTTTGTTGCATTTGAGGACAACTGCCTTTTTATTTGTGGTGGGGTGAGGTATTTCCATACCTACTTCTTGTGACTATATTTTGTATATATATTGGGTTTTTGTGTTTAAATTGTGTTTTGTATATTGATTTGTATATGTTTGAGCTTATGGATCCTTGTTTTAAATGCAAATGGTTTTTGACCTTTCTAAAAAAAATTGCCACCTCTTGTTGTGTTTGATTGTGATTGTTCTTGTGCAAATTTAAATATCGGTTATGATCAATACCGATGAATTGAATAGTGCTCTTAATTGAATAAAAATGAATGCGCGGCTACGATGAGGCCAAATGAAGTTGCATAGACAATGTGTGAAATTTGTGCATCTCATTGTAACTAGTCAATTTTTAAATGATTCTCTTGTGATGAATATTGCACACTAGCGAAAGTGTGGAGTCTTGTTTGATATTGGTGCCAATGCCTTGTGCGATGAGCTTACCGTGAATCTTGTGTGATGAAACCTAGAATTTGCCCAATTGGTCCGGTTGACTAAGTGATGCAAGCTCTTGAAATGATCTTAGGCAACAATTTTGAAGAGTGAAACAATTTGACAATTTACCTCTTTTGTGTCCAACTTTATGAGATGTGTGAACTTTGCTTGAACACCTTTTGAGCCTTAGCCTTTTCTTGGAAGAAACTTGATGCAATTGTAACCCCTCTTTGTCCATTCACCCATAATCCTCATAGAGTGTGGTTTGTTTGAATAGCCAACTTAGGCCAAAATCCTAAGTTGGGGTGTGGTGAAAAGAGAAGGTAAATCAAGTAGTGTGAAGAAATCCTTCTTGATACATGGTTTTGAAAAATATGGAACCCCTCCATACAAAAAAAAAATCGAAAGAAAAAGAAAAAGAATGAAAAAGTTATGAAATAAAGTTGTCAAAATTACAAAAAAAATGGGGTGTCCGGTATTCCATGAGAACTGAATAATGGGGTGAATTTTGAGCATGAGTGCAAATGTTGAAGAGAAGGAAACAAAGTGATGTTCATACCACATTTCATGAGGATAACATTCACTGATCCTAAATGACCATACATTTACACTCAGCCCCGTTACAATCCTTGAAAAGACCTTTTTGATCTTGAGTGAGCTGAAACGAATGTTGGATGGAAAATAAAGGCAAACCTATGGGTGAAGTCATGCATGTGTTCATCTTTGTGAGTGTGAGAGTTGTATGTGATTCTGAAACTATAAATTGTTGAACAACTATGTGTGTGAATATGGAATCATCTTTGTTGTGAGGGCATTTAAGCACCTTTGTTGAGCTTGAACTTGCATTTGAAGCAAGCATTGTGAACTTGAGAATCTTTGATAATAGTGAGTCACAACTTGAATATTTGAGTGCACAATTGATCCTTGCATGAGTAGGTTGAGTCTTGTTGTGTGCATTCATGATTGAGTCTTTTGTAGCACTGTTTGAGACATCCTTTTTGAACTGCTGAACTTGAGTTTTACTAGAGGGCAAGCAAAAGTTTAAGTTGGGGGTGTTGATGAGTCAGAGATTTGGACTCATTTAGGGCTTTATTTATATAGGTTTAGTGTCCTCAAATGCTTATTTTGTGTCAATAACTGATGTAAAACCCTTGATTTCCAGGTATATGGATTGAGGAACAAAGTAAGGACACTAATTTGCAAAAGGAAACAAAACAGACTGAAAGAATGAAGAAAGGCAAGCGTGGTGATCGCCAAGTCCACTTGGCGAGTCGCAAAACGGCTACTTGACCGCCTAAAGATCCAGTGTGCCAATCCCTGAAGCAAAGAACAAAGTTGGTGAGAGAAATGAGCAATCGGCGGATCGTCGAGTGGTTCTGCGATACAGTGTTCGATCTCCCAAATTTACAAACCTTGAGGATGTTGTAGGCCATGGCAGAAGGGCGACTGAAATGACCAAAGGGCGGATCGCCGAGTGGTTCTGCGATGCAGTGTTCGATCTCCCAAATTTACAAACCTTGAGGATGCTATAGGCCAAGAAAGAAGGGCGACTGAAATGACCAAAGGGCGGATCGCCGAGTGTTTCGGCCAGCCCGACTTACTTCACTGAGTGATTCTTCACGACACTTTTTTGGTGACTATAAATACGTTCTTGAACATATCAATTACTCTTTAGAATAGATTTTTATTAAGTTTTGAACTGTGAGATAAGTTTTCTCTAGTTTTTCTTTAGGTTTGAAGAATTGAAGTTTTTCACTTTTGAGAAATTGAAAGTGGGTCTTTGAGATTCTTCGAATTGGAACATTGTAAAGACGAAATCAATCTTACCTAGTTGATGGAAACTCAATTTGGTAATGATTTTTATGTTTTTATATTGTCTAGCTAAAACCCCAATTTTTGGGGTGTGATTATGTGATTATGGGCTGATTTAGTTTATGGGTATTGCTAATTGTTAGTTTAAATTCTATTTAGAAGTGAGTTCAATAATTAATTGTTGTTAAATTTAAGAATTGTAGTTGCAAATGCAGCTCTACCCTTGTGTTTTTGGCTTGCTCGAGAGGTTTTAAAACTAAGAGTATTGATTGATGGTCTGTGGGTATTGGGTTGTCATGGGTTCAGCTCGAGAAAGTGAACCCTAAACCCCATTCCACACATTCAGCTCGAGAGATTGAATGGACTAAGGTGTGGGCTGCTCTTATTTTGCATGCTTGTTGATGTTCGAGAGAAATCGACTTGATTTGTGGTAAATTGTTCGAGAGAAAGTTTACTTCCTCTATAGTATAGCTTATTCACTAATATCTAGCTATTTTCTAATAGTTGCAATTACCCATTTGTCTATATTAGCCTATAATCAAATCACATCCCAAGAACTCGTCTCATTATTGTTATTTCGTGTTGTTCACCACTATATGTAGTTGATAATTTCAAACCAAAACCCCCATTTGACATTCGTGTCACCCCCATTTGTCATTCGTGTCACCCCCTGATTTGAATGATGTCTTTATTCGATAATGTCTATTCCTATGACTGATTTGATCATGTTCACACTTTTCTATTGAATCTTAAACACGTACCGCTCCCTGTGGGATTCAACCCCAACTCATTTAGTTGGGTTTTATACTTAGTAGCGATCGTTGACACTTAGAATTTGATGAAGTGTCCTTGAAATGTTAATCACACACAACCCCCTCATTTAACTTTTTAGCCTCACCGGGAACAACACTTTTTGGTGCATCATCAATGTAACACCCTAGAAATTCTATGACTTAAGATAGAGCCTTACCTTATGAATAATGACTTAAAATAGTTAAAATGATGTTTCTAAACCTACATTAATGCAATTGACTTGGTTTGGAAGAGTAATAGTCTAAACGTCAAGAAACGACCACGATGTCCGGAAACTAGACAAGAATGTGTTCTAGTGTGTCCTTAGGTTTTGGGCAGGTTTGGGAGTGTCGTATGATGGTAAAATCTTGTAAAAAGGTTTAAATTAGGTAAATATATGTTTATAGGGTCAAAACTTTTGAATACGACACTCCGGGGCCACCCTAAGGGACCCCGAGGAGGACCCCAACCTTGGCCCAAGCAAGCTGCCAAGGCAGCTTGCAAATTGCACTTGGAGGGAATAGGTGCGCGTCGCACACTAGCTCCCCCAAGGAGCAAAATGTCAGTTCGCGATGCGGTCGTGTCGTGGAATCTACTGTCTCGAAATTTAATTCCAAATATCTTCAGGGAACAGCCTCGTGTTGCAAACTTGTTCCACGACGAAAATGCAGAAATTCAGAAATCGATTTTTACTTCATTAAAGAGTTCAACTTAGTGAGGGGTATTTAGGGTACTTTACGTAACACTCTGTATCCTAGATAGACCAAAAATGCAGATTTTGAGAAGTTGCAGGTGCAACATACGGTCACCATCCACGGACCGTAGATCAGACCACGGTCCGTGCTGGTGGTCCGTGGTTTACCACTGCAGCCCCTCCCCAGAACTCAGTCAGAAAATCGGCTAAGTCCCGACTCACGGACAGACCT
>JAJOOS010029590.1:0-23052 GCA_029582725.1 Solanum chiquidenum | reverse complement strand
TTCCTAAGCTAGAAGAGAATTTATATTGTGTCTTGTATCTTGGTTCTTGGCTTCCCTCAAATAATTATTTCTATGCACTATTTATAGATGTAGAAAATCCTAAATAAAATAATTGAGTCCAAATTAAATTAGGAATTCAAAACCAAAAGGAATTGGATTCCTTTTTTCTTTTTCGCCGTGAACAGTAGTGCCGCCTCAACGAATTTGTTGATTCTGCACCGCCATTCATCAATTGGCCAGTGCATTGAGAGACTGCCATGTGGCAGCTTATTCATTCAACTTGAATATTTTGTAATTCGCAATACGCCCCTTTTATATAAATATAATATTTTATTCACTTTAATCCATTAAGCTGCCTGCTTGATTTCCTTCTTGAACCTTCAATCTTTAATTCGTTTTAGTTCCAAACTTCTCCAATTTTCCACTAATTTAATTCTACAAATAAAATACACAATTTAGTACAATTCATCAAATTAATGCTCAAAAAGGACAAATATAAATAATAAATATGATGAAATAATGATTAAAAATATGTATTTTTAGCCTCACATCATGAGTCATTTGATGTGTAGAAAAGAACCCCTTGAAGTTGTGTGGGCCAACGATGAAGAATTCAAAGTTCAGGTTCAAGATGAAGTGGTAGCCGTATTTTCAAGTAAAGGGGAATTCCCAAAGACTCCAATGAAATTGAACATCAACTTAAAAAATTGAGAGAGACCTCCTGCCAAACCGTCAACCGAAGAACCACCAAGTCTCGAGAAGGTACTACCTTCGCATCTCCAATACGCCTTCTTAGGAGCAAATAACACCTTGACATTGATTATTGCGGCTGACTTACTTGATTGGTAAGTAAAATTTCTCCTTGAAATTCTAAAAAGGTATATAAAAGCCATCGGTTGGACGATCGCTGATATAGTGGGGATTCCCCCAGGCATTTGCAAACATAAAATTCAACTTGACAGTGATTGTAAACCAAGTGTTGAACATCATCGAAGATTAAATCCACCAATGCAAGAGGTAGTGAAAAAAGAGATAATAAAGTGGTTGGACGCATGAGTAATCTACCCGATTGCAGACAGCAAATGGGTCAGTCTGGTGCAGTGTGTACCGAAAAAAAGAAGAGTCACGGTTATCCCTAATGAAAAAGGAGAGCTTGTATCTTTACGACCGGTGATAGGATGGATAGTTTGCATGGACTATCGGAAGTTAAATTCATGGACTGAAAGGGATCATTTCCCCATGCCTTTTATGGATCAAATGCTCGACCGACTATCAGAGAGAAGATGGTATTGCTTTTTGTATGGGTACTCAGGCTATAACAAAATCTCCATTACTCCGGAGGATGAAGATAAAATGACCTTTACATGTCCATATGGTAATTTCGCCTTCAAACGAATGTCATTCGGATGATATAATGCCCCGTCTACATTTCAACGTTGAATGCTATCCAATTTTGCTGACATGGTGGAAGATTCAATGGAAGCATTTATGGATGATTTCTTAGTCGTGGGTGACTCATTTGCAGAACACTTAGAAAACCTGGGACAAGTGCTTCAAAGATGTGTCGAGACCAATTTAGTCTTAAATTGGGAGAAGTGTCATTTCATGGTTAAGGAAGGAATTGTGCTTGGTCAAAAAGTATCACAACAGAAGCTGGAAGTCGACAAAGCAAAAGTCGAAGTAATCAAGAAATTACCACCTCCAATTTACATAAAAGGAGTTCAAAGTTTCCTAGGACATGCTGGATTTTATAGGAGGTTTATCAAAGACTTCTCAAAGATTGCACTTCCTCTGTGCAAGCTTTTGGAAAATGAGGTAACATTCAACTTTGATAATGCTTGTATGGCAGCTTTCAAATGCCTGAAAGATAAGCTAATTTCCACCCCAATCATTATTAGTCCTTATTGGTCAGAACCATTTGAAGTAATGTGTGATCCAAGCGCCATGTCATTGGGCGTAGTGTTGGGTCAAAAATGAAACAAATGTTTTCATCCCATCTACTATGCAAGCAAAATGTTAAACAGTTCTCAATGTAACTACACAGTTATCGAGCAAGAGCTACTTGATGTGGTGTATGCATTTGAGAAGTTTCGTGCATACTTGCTAGGTACTACGGCTATTATTTACACTGATCATGCTGCTTTGTATTATCTAATGGCAAAGAAAGATGCAAAACCCAGATTGATCAGGTGGGTGCTTTTATTGCAAGAATTCAATTTTGAGGTTAAGGATAGAAAGGGTTGTGAAAATCAAGTGGCTGATCACTTGTCGAGATTGGAAGGCAGGGATAAAAACGAGCCAGAGATCGACATAAAAGATGTTTTTGCCGACGAGCAGATATTCATGGTGAACCTCACATAGCCCCTTTGGTATACTAATTAATTTTGCAAACTATTTGGTGTGCGGATTAATATCGGATGAACTGAACTTTTACCAACAGAAGAAGTTCTTATTCAATGTTAAGAAATATTTGTGGGATGAGCCATATTTGTTTAGACAGTGTGCTGACCACATCATCAGAAGATGTGTCCTAGAAGAGGAGCTAGGGAGATCATGCACGTTTGTCATGCTTCGCCGGTGGGAGGACATCATGGTGGTGTTCGGACAGTAGCTAAGGTGCTACAAAGCGGGTATTATTGGCCGTCTCTTTACAAAGATGCGCACGAGTTTGTTAAAAGTTGCCCACAATGTCAAAAGCAAGGTGGTGTGTCCAAAAGGCACGAGTTGCCTCTAACACCCATTCTGGAAGTGGAGTTGTTTGACGTATGGGGAATTGATTTTATTGGCCCATTTGTTAGCTCATTTGGCAACAAATACATCTTGGTGGCTGTGGATTGTGTGTCTAAATGGGTGGAAGTTTTTGCTCTTTCAAATAATGAGGGAAAAAATGTTGTTCAATATTTGAAGTGATACATTTTTACAAGATTTGGGACTCCGCGAGCTATTATTAGCGATGGGGGATCACATTTTTGTAACAAATGGTTCTCAGCTGCATTGAGTAAGTATGGGGTTAAGCACAAAGTGGCAACACCGTATCATCCTCAAACAAGTGGCCAAGTTGAAGTGTCAAACCAGGAGATCAAAGGCATTTTGGCAAAGACAGTGAATGTAAATTGAACTGACTGGTCGCGAAAGTTGGATGACGCACTATAGGCATATCACACTGCTTATAAAACTCCAATCGGTATGTCACCGTATCAATTAGTTTTTGGGAAATATTACCATTTACCAATCGAGCTGGAGCATAAAGCAATGTGGGCATTGAAAGCTCTGAATTTGTATTGGGCAAAAACTTCAAAAGAAAGAGTAGAGCAGTTGAACGAGTTGGACGAATTCAGGTTTAAAGCGTACAAAAGTTTAGCTCTCTTTAAGGAAAAGATGAAGAAATGGCATGATGCTAAGATACTCCAGCGAGAATTTAAGGTGGGAGATTGGGTGTTGCTATACATTTCACGACTGAGGTTGTTCCTTGGAAAGCTCAAATCAAAATGGTCAGGACCATTTAGAGTGACACGAGTGTTCCCTAATGGCGCTATAGAAGTAAAAGGGCAAGAAGGACATGCTTTTAAGGTGAACGGGCAGCGTTTGAAATTATACTTTGGTGAATGTCAAAAAAATTCTTGGATTGAAGTGGTGTACCTGTAAGATGCTTGGAAGCATTTCCACATTGAGCCACGATGTTAAATAAGGCGCTTCTTGGGAGGCAATCCAAGTTTTACTGTTTTAAAATAAAAGTTTGTTGATTGTGCAGGTGAAAGTGTGGAGAATGATCAACAAATGTAGGTTGGCGAACTACATCTCCATTCCGTGAATCACCGAAGGTTTCAGCGATTTCAAACCAGACCGTCATTAGACTTAAGACAAATTTACATTGGAGTCTCTAAAACTCGGCGAACAAAGGAAATTATTGGTTATTCGCCGATCCTGTCGGCGATCCCGGTGGAAATCGTCGTCTAAACCCATTAAATAACTGGAGGTTATGTATAATTCAGCGTAACAAGTGACTACTCGGTGCAACGCCGAATGACTCGACGATTGCGATTAATGTCACCGAATGGGTGCGTACTGGACAACTCTGAAAGGCAGAAGGTTTTAAAATTTAAAATTCCTCACTTTTGCTCATTTTCAAACTTGACAAACTCACACCTAGTTAGTATTTTCTATATTTTTGCATTCCATAAGTATCTTGGTTGCTGATTTGTGCTCGAATTTTGGAGTACATTACTGCCTAGCACTTCAGTTTATCATAGTCAGGATCAAAGGTTGGTAGTCTGAAACCCAAAAATTATTCTATAGGATAATACTCATTTGCAACATTCTTATCCTGTTGAAATGTGATGGGTCTCTGTGAATCTTCTCTTTTATACCTGTGGTAATTCAAAAATATTGCTCAACTTGTTTAAATTGTTGAAATCCCGTATGTTTATGCTTTATGCAGAAGTATATTTTGTGGGATTGAATTCAAGAGTATGGGTTGAGAATAATCACGATGGGTCATTTGGCGAGCTAGGTCGAGCTCTCCAAACCACTCGGCATTTCGCCTAATGTCCCCACCGCGCCTTTAATTTTGTGCTTTATCTGATAGATATGGAGAAACCAAGAGTTGCTGAGAGAATCGTACCAGCACAAGAGAAGGCTAAGGGGAAGGCGGTGAATGAGGAGGCCGCTACACCTAAAGGCAAGGCTACTACACCGCCCACGTTTGGTGGGAAGAAAGATAAGGGAAAGGTCAAGGGAGCCAGGGAAATCTATGCATCTTCGGTTCGAAAGCCTATTTCAAATATTCCACGACCCCATAAAGTATCTTCATGGGCCCGGGAGTTCTATGCCGCTGTGCATGCCTTTTTGGCGAATTCGCAGGTGGTCACTCCTAGTGGACCTAACAGTGTTGATGCTTCAGAGATAGCTCCGTTCCTTGATGCCCAAACCTTGAGCATGACCCCGGGCACTCATGCCCCGACAGATGGAGCGGCTGTGTAGACAGGACCCTCTTTACCTCCATCTCTGTCTTTCTTTAGTTTACATTCAGGATATTATGTTATTTGCATTTGGGGACAAATGCTTTTTAATTGTGGTGGGGTGAGGCCCACACCTTTTGTGTTGATATTCGTGTTTTGTTTATATTCGGGGTGTGAGCTTTGATGTTGTTTAAATACTGCGCTTTTTGGATGGTTGAGCTTATGGCTCCTTTTATTTTATAAAATTTCAAAATAATTTTGACCCTTCCGGAAAAAAAAATTGCCACCTCTTGTGTGTTGAATGTGGCTATTCTTTTGCAAAATTTAAGTCTCCATTCAGATCAATATCGATGACTTGAATAGTGCTCTCAATTGAACGAACATGAATGCGCGGCTACGATGAGGCCAAATGAAGTTACATAGACAATATGTGAACTCTTTGCATCTCGTTACGACTAGGCTAGTATTGAATTGAGTCTCTTGTGATGATCATTGCACACTAGCGGAAGTGTGGAGTCTTGTTTTACTACAGTGTCAATGCCTAGAGTGATGAGCTTACTGTGAACCATGCATGATAGATCCTAGAATTTGCCACGTTGGTCCGATAGACTAAGTGATGTGAACTCTTGATATGATCTTAGGCAACTTTAAAGAGTGCAAGCCAATTTGACATATACCTATTTTGTGACCTAATTTGTGAGTGTGTGAACCTCTCTTGAACACCCCTTGAGCCTTACCTTTCTTTGGAAGAAACTTGATGCAAACATAACCTTCCTTTACCCATTACACATAATCCTCATGAAGTTGTGGTTAGTGGAGTAGCCAACTTAGGCAAAAAGCCTAATTTAGGGGTGTGGTGAAAAGAAAGGGTAAATCAGGAAGTGCAAGAAAGTCCTTCTTACCCATGGTTTTTTTTATAAAAAAATAAATAAAAAATAAATAAAAGAGGAAAGAAAGAAAGAAAAAGAAAAAGAAGTGAAAGAAAGTTGTGAAATAAAGTACAAAAGAAATGGGGTTCCCAAACAATCCATGGAAAATGAATAATTAGATGACTTGTGAGAACTAAAGAGAATGATGAAATAATATTGAAATAAGTGTTGTGAGTACCATATTTCATAAGGATGAAAGTCACTGAGCCTAAATGACCATACCTTTGCACTCAGGCCCATTACAAGCCTTGAAAAAACCTTTTTGATCTTGAGTAAGCTGAAACGAACGTTGATTGGAAAATACGAGTAAACCTATGAGTGAAAGCATGCATTGTGTTCTTTCTTGTGAGAGTGAGCGTTGCTTTTGATTCTGGAACTTTAAATAATTAAACCTTTGTGTGTGAAATTGGAATCATTCCTTGTGTGAGGGCATTTGAACACTTTGATTGAGCCTGAACTGGCATTTGAAGCAAGTATTGTGAACATGAGATTCTTTGATATTGGTGAGTCACAACTTGAATCTTTGAGTGCACATTTGATCTTTGCATAAGTAACTTGAGTCTTGTTGTGTGCATTCATGATTGAGTCTTGTGTAGCACTGTTCGAGACCTCATTTTTGAACGGCTGAACTTGAGTTTGCTTGAGGACAAGCAAAAGTTTAAGTTGGGGGTGTTGCGTTTCAGGTCTTTGGAGTTAGAGGGAAAGCATCAACACTACTTAGCAAAAAGGAACAAAAGTAGCTGAAAGATCGAAGAAATGAAGATCTGAGAATCGCTGAACCCGTTCGGCAAGTCGCCAAAAGATCTTATCATTGCCTTTTGTTCCATTGTGTTCTTCTTTATGAGAGTGAGCGTTGCATGTGATTCCGGAACTTTAAATTACAAACCATTGTGTGTGAATATGGAATCTTTCCTTGTGTGAGGGCATTTGAACACTTTGGTTGAGATTGAACTTGCATTTGAAGTAAGTATTGTGAGCATGAGATTCTTTGATATTGGTGAGTCACAACTTGAATCTTTGGGTACACATTTGTTCTTTGCATAAGTAACTTGATTCTTGTTGTGTGCATTCATGATTGAGTCTCGTGTAGCACTGTTCGAGACCTCTTTTTTGAACCGCTAAGCTTGAGTTTGCTTGAGGACAGACAAAAGTTTAAGTTGAGAGTGTTGATGAGTCCTCAAATTGGACTCATTTAGGGCTATATTTTAATAGAAATTGTGTCCTCAAATGCTCTTTTTATCTCAATATCTGATGAAAACCCTTAAGTTTCAGGTATTTGAAGTTTGAAGGAAAGCATGGACACTACGTCGCAAAAAGGAACGAAAAGGCTGAAAAGAACGAAGAAATGAAGGCTTGAGGATCGCCGAGTCCACTTGGCGAGTCGCCGAAGGGTCTTACTTCGCCTTTTGTTCACGTGTGATAAGCCCTAAAGTAAAGGATCAAGTCGGCAAAAAAAGGAGAAGTCGGAGCATCGCCGAGAAGTTCCGTGAAGCAATACAATGTCGCCCAATGACCCAGAGCACAACAATACTGAAGGCTGGTGCATGACAGCGATGAACTACACCAAAAGGTGAATCACCGAGTTGATCGGCGATTCTGACTAATGTCGCCGAATGATCCGGTGCAGCACAAATATGTGAAAACTATAAATACTAGTTAGAGTTTTAGTTTTAGAAGTCGAACAATTATTATAATTTTCATATAGAATAGTAATTTTGATATTTTTGCTCTAAGTTTTAGAGGGTTTTGAAGAACTTGAAGATTCAAAGGGTTTCATCTCCAAGAAATGGGCTTGGGTCTTTTGGATTCTTCACTCTTGACTTGTTTTGAGACTTAAATCTTCATACCCATTTGAATGCAAACTCATTTTCGTATAAATTTCTATCCCCCAATTCTTGGGATGTGATTTTGTGAATATGGGTTAGATTAGTTGGTGGTTTATTTATTATTTTGATGTGATTTCGTTTAGTAGTTGTGGTGGAACTTAATGAAATTATAGTTGTAAATACGATTTCACCTTTGTATTTTCGACCTGCTCGAGAGAGAGGTCGTAAAACTAAGACTACTAAATTGATGGCCAGTGCGAGTGGGTCAAAATGAGGTTCAGCTCAAGAGAGTGAACCCTAGTCCCATGTCCACACACTCAGCTCGAGAGAGTGAGTGGGTTACGACGGAGGTTGTTCTTCATGCGGCAAGCGGGTATCCGAGAGGAACCCGCTTGAAATGGGGTAAGTTGCTCGAGAGAGAGCTTATCCCCTTTAAAGTCTAGTCTAGTCACAAAGATTCAATGAATTTTCTACCAAAATCATGTACCCAATGATTTCGTCTATCCTGTATTCCTATCACATCCCAAGAATCACATCGCCATATTAGTATATTTTTGTATTTTCGCTGTTTTGCTTACTTGTGACAAAACCCCTATTGTTAATTGATACTTTTGTGTCACCCTTTAGATTTATTATGATTTTATTCGATAATGTTTTTAGCTATGACTAATTAGAACTTAATTTTATTTTTCTATTAATTCTCAAAACCACTCCTTGTGGGAACGATCCCAACCCTTGGTTGGGTTATCATACTATTGTACGATCGTAGACACTTGCATTGGCAATTGTGTCTTGATTACGCAAACATCAACTATGAGGAAAAATTTTCACTAGTTGTGAAGCTTACATCCATACGATTACTTTTAGCTATTGTTGCACGTTTAGATCTAGAATTAAACCAAATGGATGTGAAAACCACTTTTCTTAATGGATAATTAAACGAGGACATCTACATGGAACAACCAGTAGGTTTCGTTGTTAAAGTTCAAGAAAAGAAAGTATGTAAATTGAAAAGATCAATTTATGGCCTAAAGCAATCTTCAAGGCAGTGGTATCTGAGATTTCATAAGGAGGTGATGTCATTTGATTTCACCATGATCGATGAAGACCATTGCATATATGTGAATAAGTCCAATGGAAATTTTGTAATTCTTTCTTGTTATGTAGATGATATTTTGTTAGCTGGAAATAATTTGGAGTATGTGAAAACTGTCAAGTAATGGCTTTCAAAATCATTTGATATGAAAGATATGGGTGAAGCAGACTATATATTGGGTGTTAAAATCCAAAGAGATCGTTCCAAGAAATTTTTGAGTTTATCTCAAGAAACTTATATAGAGAAAATATTGGAACATTTTCCAATGAATAGTTGCAAATCCATGGATACTCCTGTAGCAAGGGGTGAAACTTTAAGCCTTGAAATGTGTCCAAAGACTGAAAAAGCAAAGAAAGACATGTCTCGAGCTCCTTATTTTAGTGCTTTCGGGAGTTTGATGTATGCTATGATGTGTACTCTCCCTGACATTTGTTATGCCATAAGTCTAGTTAGCAGGTATTAAACCAATCCTAGAAGAGATCATTGGAAAGCAGTAAAGAGAATATTCTGATACCTGAAGGGAACTACAGATCATACATTTTGTTATGGAGGGGTTCGATCTTTTTCAAAACCATGAGTAGAGGGGATTTTTTTTACATTTCTTGATTTATCTTCTCTTCTCACCACACCCCCAACTTAGGCTTTTGGCCTAAGTTGGCTATTCAAACAAATCGCATTTCATGAGGATTAAGGGTGAAGGGATAAATAAAGATCACAATTGCATCAAGTTTCTTCCAAGAAAAGGGTAAGGCTCAAAGGGAGTTCACACACTCACAAGGTAGGCCACAAAAGAGGTATAATGTCAATTTTTTCACTCTTTAAATTTTTTGCCTAAGATCATTTCAAGAGCTTCCATCACTTAGTCAACCGGACTAACGGGAAAAATTCTAGGTGTCATCACACATGGTTCACAGTAAGCTCATCAGACAAGGCATTGACACCGATGTCAAACAAGACTCCAAACTTCCACTAGTGTGCAATGTTCATCACAAGATACTCAATTCAATAATTGGATAGTCACAACGAGATGCAAAAAGTTCACATATTGTCTATGCAACTTCATTTGGCCTCATCGTAGCCGTACATTCATTTTTATTCGATTATGAGCACTATTCAAGTCATCGGTATTGGTCAAGACCGACACTCAAATTTGCAAAAGAACAACCACATTCAAACACCATCAAGAGGTGGCACAAAATTTTCAAAAAGAGTTAAAAACCATTTACAATTAAAACAAGGAGCCACAAGCTCAAATATCCACCACACAGTGCCAAAATATAATTTATAGCACAAAACCCAATGTTTACGAAACACTAATCACAAGAGGAAGGTATGGAAATACCTCACCCCACCACAAACAAAAAGCTATTTGTCCTCAAATGCAATAAAGTACTAAAACATCAATAAAAGGAGACAAAGAGGGAGGTAAAAAGAAGTCATCTCTAAGAAGTCGCTCCGTCTATCGGGGGATCAGTGCCCGATGTCACATCAAAAGTACCAGTTCCACTGGACCCAGCCATGGTGGAATCTCTCAAGGAAGTCTGCACAGTTGTATCTACCATGGCCTCCTCAGTCTCCGTAAGGCCCTCATAAGAAACCCCTTCAGCAACCCCAAGCATCTCCGGTGGAAGCTGAAGGCATCTCTGGCTCAACTGGCACATCTAGGATCTCCGCTATCCCGAAGATCATCGACATGTCAGTGGACTTCAGCTGGTCCACATCTCTCCTCAGCTCAGCAATAGCGGCCTTTAGGGCCGTCACCTCCTCAGTAGCCCCTTGGCCACGCTCGCACACCGCTATATGTACCACAAGGGCATCAATAGTGGAACTCAAAGGTGTCAAAACATCGGCAAGGTCCCTCTCGATCATTCCAGGAATGGTGGCCTCAAGTCTGGCCGCACGTCGATCGGCAAAATAGTCTAGCTGCCAGGGGCAGACCCACGTGGTATCCAGGGGGTTCACCCGAACCCACTCGACAAAAAATTACATGGTATATATAAGGTAAATTTTCTGTATTTCTATAGATATATAAATTTTGAATCCCCTTAATAACAAAGAGAAATTGATGGCGCAGTGACAAGTACCCCTAAAATTAAGATGTATGTCACCGGTTCAAATCTCAATGAAAGCATTTTTTTTTGTTTCTTATTCCGTTTCATTTTTTTTAGGTTTTTTTTTAAAATTTTCAGTTCTGTTTTCAAGTTTTTTTTTATACTTTCAAAAATGTGCTAAAAGTTTGGTTTTAAACCCAAAAGAATTCAAGGTTTCCATTTCTAAAGGCTTATTTACACGTTTATACTTTTATTTTTCGAACCCCCTGAATGAAAATTCTGGGTCTGCCACTGTTAGCTGCCCTGTCCATAATAATGCAGCCTGCTTGAGCGGGGGCCGGGCAGCAGAAGCAACGGTACCAGATCTGGGAGGCAATGGAGCAGCAGAGGTACTAGGAGTAACAGAAGGGATATCATTAGATGTACCTGAAGGCCCAGGGCCGGAGTAGGCAAAGATGCCTCTGCAGGTAATGCCTCAATATCCACAATCGGGGATGTGTCCACCAGAGCTGCTCTCTTCTTCTCTGCCTCATCTTTCAAAAACTCCACCTATATCCTCCGGATGTCGGTACAGGATATGGGAGTCACTTCCACATCCTTTTTCTCATATCTAGGCACCCGAGCTCGTCTTCACAACTTGGTGATCAACATCGAAAAGGAGAGGGAAGTCTGGCGATGTTTGTCCCTCATGACCATCTCTTGTGCGATGATCATCCCTAAGTTCAGCCTAGTCTCATCGATGATGCAACCAAGATAAGATGCTTTGGCGTGGCGGAGAATAGACTCGTTCTGGGATGGAATGATGGTACTGCTGATGAAGCCAAACCAAAACCTTGTTGCGATGTTAAGGTCTTTCTTCTCAATAGGTGATCCGATCTCAAGCCATTTGGGAGTACCGTCTGATATCAGAGGCGCCAACCACTTCTTCATGTTTTCTAACGTCTTTGTCCTGATCAGATGTTGGTAGTCATCCGCAATTCGTGTTGAAATATTCAAGACTGCATTGATAGCATCACTATCACACTTGACCTTTCTACCCCTGACGACCACATAGTCAACCGACTTGAATTTGGCTGCAGGCTTCTTCCCTTGTGGCACTAGGGCACTGTAGGCACTGTAGAATTCTCTGACCCATCTTGAAATGTACGGGCCACGGGGCTTGGTGAATAGCTGAAATTTGTGCGACCTCAGGCAGCTCATGATCTCGGGATACCTGTCTATGACGCCATCAGTCGATAGTCGCTCCTCCTCTATAATGGTCCTCAGCCTCTCACTCTTCAATCTGTTCATGGACTGTGGGGGAGGACCATCTACTAGTGGTGCTGAAACCACAGCCTATGCTGGAGCAGGAGTAGGAGTAGTGGTGCCCTGGGTGGTCCCGATCCTAGACGGATCGTTCAACCTCTTGGATCGTAACTCAGCTCGCTGGGCTGACAATAACTCATCATCCTCAGGCTCTGAAGTGGTAGCCCGAGGATCCAGGTGCTCACCCTCACTCTCAGAAGTAGTGAGGTGGGTGGCATAGATCCTGTCACTGTCGTAGCTGGCCTCCGGTGATGCAGGAGCAGGAGCTTTATCTTTCCCTTTTCCCTTCCCACCTGTGGTGGGAAGTTTGGAAACCTTTGCCTTGGATGCAGCTGCATCCTCGTTGATTGTGATCCCATTAGCCCTCTTGCGGGGCGGCATATATCTACTAGCTACTTTAGGTCTAGCCATATCTGCAAAAAGATCAAAGAAGGTGTTAAATAGTTCAGGCAAAAGCACAAAAATCATATTGCAGACAGACTCGCTGAACCGGTCGGCGAGTCGCTGAATCACTTTGGCAAGCCAAATCAGGCTCGCCAAAAGGATTGGCTCAAAATTTCTTTGAAATTTTTTCATGTCGGCGATGGGAAGGCCCTTTCGGCAAATCGCCGATAGCATTCGGCGAGCAAGGACTAGCTCACCAAAAATTACAGTGCATTTTTAGGGGTTAGAGGCGCAGAAAGGGCGATCAAGAGAGACAATCGGAGAGTCGCCGAGTGCACTCGGTGAACTCAAGCTTCTCGCCGAAAGTTAAAGAACCCAATTTTTAATTTAGCACGAAATTAAAGGCGATCTAGGGGGATTTGGCGAACTATCGAGTGGTTTGGCGAGCTCGACTCAGCTCGTCAAATTGTCCAACGTGCCTACTTTCCACCCCATTTTCCAAAATCAACCCCGCAGCCCCCAAAAACAAAATCAAAGCATCCACTATTTTGATTAGACTTCGACCCATTACACCCATGCCCCCGAGATACTCAGACTTCTCCCGGTTTGGCCATTTGACAACTTTTGCCCATAGGAATAACGTCAACCGCTCCATCATCGGGACAAATACGTCATTTGGCACAAATGTGGAATACTTAGACTTCACCCAACTAGACCCAACAACAACAAAACTCAACCCAACAAGATTTGATCAATTTTTAAGGCACGAAATCTCGGGAAATAAACAATATGGTATTATAGGCACGATTACGAATTCAAAACAGGAAAATAAGCACACAATTACTATTTAGAGAGGCCCAACACATATCACTAAGATAAAAACAATTGCAAATGAGTAAAAATCGCTAAATATAAATTTAGGATTAGGAAAACTAACCTTTTATGCCGAATATGAGATTTTATAAGCTAGGCGGAAAAGAATCAAACTCCGAATATACAATCAACAATTAATACGCGATAAAAATATAAGAATATAGGAAAATATAGTACGGGTATGAGTTTTGGGAAGTTAAAAAGTGAGGGAATGTGAAAGATTTTGAACTTTTGAACTTTTGGCCTTTAAAACCGTCCGGTTCTCGCCCATTCGGTGACATAAGTTTTGCTCGCCGACCCACTCAGCAACTCGCGGAGTGGGCACTTACCTCGCCGAGTTTTACAGGACCTCTAGTTAATGTGGGGTCCTAACGGCGGACAAAATCGTGATCGCCGACCTGGTCGGTGATTCACCAATTTGCTCATGGGCTTGCCGAGTTTTACAGAATCCAATTTTAAAACTCCATGAGTCCAACGGCGATCCAAGTTGGGCTCACCGACCTCTTCGAAGAGTCGCCGATCGGACACTTAGCTCGCCAATCTGCACTTTTTAAACACATTCCAGACTTTAACCTACACAATCAACACACCATTATTTCAAAATCAAAAATGAAAAAGAAAGAAAATAAAACTTATGTTGCCTCCCAAGAAGCGCCTTAGTAAACGTCGTGGCACGACTGATTTCACGTATCAGGACACTTCATCCAATACGAAGTGCCAACGATCGTAAGTAGTAATATAACCCAACTAAGTGACTTGGGATCGTTCCGACAGGGAGTGGTTTGAGAATCAAGAGTCAAGCATAAATACGCTCAAGTTAATCATAGCTAAAAATATTTACGAATAAAAGCATGGTTCAAATTTGGGGTGACACAAGTGTCAAATATCAAAGGGGGCTTTGTATTCAATTATCAACTAAAATAACAAATAACACGAAAATACAAATATGGAGACGAGATTCTTAGGATGTGATTGGATTATAGGCTAAGGTAAACAACCGGGTAATTGTAATTAATAGTAAATAGCTGCAAATCGGTGAATAAGCTAGACTTTAGTGAGGGTAAGCTTTCTCTCGAACAATTTACCCCGAATCAAATTGGTTTCTCTCGAACACCAATAAGCAGCAATGAAGCACAACCTTCGCTTTAGGATTCACTCTCTCGAGCTGAACCCATGACAGCCAAATACCCACAGAACATCAATTCAGTAATTTTGGTTTTAAAACCTCTCTCTCGAGCAAGACAAAAACACGAAGTTAAGATTGTATTTGCAACTACAACCCATTAAATTCAATCATAATTGCTGAACAAAATCACTTTTAAACAGCAAATAAACTATCAATTAACAATACCCAGCATTTAAATAAACTCATAATCATATAATCACACCCCAAGAATTGGAGTTTTAGCTAGACATAGTGAAAAGGTAAAAATCGTTACCAAGTTGTGTTTCTATCAACTGAGTAGGATTGATATAGTCTTTAAAAAGGTCTAAGATGAAGAATCTTCAACACCTACTTCCAATTTCTTAGAAATAGAAATCTTCAAAGCTAAGGAAAATATTGTCTCTAAACCTTCAATGAAAAAAATGGATTGAAAATTACCTAAAAGATAGATTAAAAATTCATCGCATACTAAACAAAAAATTCAAATGAGTATTTGTAGTTGTCAAAAATGTGTTGCGAAGGGCCATTCGGCGCAATAAGTCAGGATCGCTGAGACTCGACGATCCTCCCTTTGGTCAGTTCCATCTCCTTTTTGTGTTGGCCTTCAGCATCTTCAAGCTCTATAACTTTGGGAGATATAACACTGCATCACGGAACTGTTCGGCGAACGTCGACTGATCCTTTCTACCGCCGACTTGATTTTCTCCTTTAGGGCTTGGCACACTGGAACATTAGGCGAGACCAAGGTAGTTCAGCGACTCACCCAATGAGTTAGGCGATCCTCAGGCCTTCTTGTCTTTGTTCTTTCTGCTGGCTTGTTCCTTTTTTATCATTAGTTTCCATGCTTTGTTCCTCAATACAAATACCTAATATTTAAGGATTTACATCAGTTATTGGCACAAAATATGCATTGAAAGACACTAAATCTATTAAAATAAATCCCTAAATGAGTCCAAATCGTGAACTCATCAACACCCCCAACTTAAACTTTTGTTTGTCCTCAAATAAAACTCAAGTTCAGCAGTTCAAAAAAGATGTCTCAAACAGTGGTACACAAGATCCAATCATCAATGCACGCAAAAAGACTCAACTTACTCATGCGAGGATCAATTGTGCACTCAAAGATTCAAGTTGTGACTCATCATTATCAAAGAATCTCAAGATCACAATACTTTCTTCAAATGCAAGTTCAAGCTCCACAAAGGTGTTCAAATGCCCTCACACAAAGGATGATTCCACATTCACACACAATGGTTCACAATTTAAAGCTCCGTAATCAAATGCAATGCTCACACTCACAAAGATGAACACAATGCATGACTTCACCCATAGGTTTACCCGTATTTTCCAATCAACCCTTGTTTCAGCTTACTCAAGATCAAAAAGGTCTTTTCAAGGCTTGTAATGAGGCTGAGTGCAAAGTTATAGTCATTTAGGCTCAATGGCTATAGTCCTCATGAAATGTGGTGTGAACAACACTTTCTCTCCTTTTCTTCATCATTTTTCATTCGTTCTCACAAGTCATCCCATTATCCACTTTCCATGGACTGTTGGAAACCCCATTTCTTTTTGTATTTTCACAACTTTATTCCGCAACATTTTTTCGTTCTTTTTCTTTTTCATTCTTTTCTTCTTTTTCTTTTTATTTTGTTATGGAAGGGTTCCATTTTTCTCAAAACCATGGGTCAAAAGGGGACTTTCTTGCACTTCTTGGTTTACCTTCTCTTTTCACCATACCCCCAACTTAGTTTTTTGGCCTAAGTTGGCTATTCAAACTAACCACAATTCATGAGGATTATGGGTAATGGATAAAGAAAGGTCACAATTTCATAAAGTTTCTTTCAAGAAAGGGATAAGGTTCAAAGGGTGCTCAAACAAGGATCACACACTCACCAAGTAGGCCACAACAGAGGTATATGCCAAATTGTTTCACACTCTTCAAAGTTGCCTAAGATCATATCAAGAGATTGAATCACTTAGTCAACCGGACTAATGTGTCAAATTCTAGGTGTCATCATGCATAGTTCAAAGTAAGCTCATCACACAAGGCATTGATACCAATGACAAACAAGACTCCACACTTTTGCTAGTGCACAATGTTCATCACAAGAGACTCAATTTGATACTTGGCTAGTCACAACGAGATGCAAAAAGTTCACATATTGCCTATGGAACTTCATTTTGCCTCATCGTAGCCGCACATTCATGTTTGTTCGATTGAGAGGACTATTCAAGTCACCGATATTGATCAAAAGCAATACTCAAATTTGCAAAAGAACAGCCACATTCAACACAAACAAGAGGTGGCAAAATATTTTTGGAAGGGTTAAAAATTATTTATAATTAAAAATACGAAGCCAAAAGATCAAACATTCCTCAAAAAGCAGTGTACAACACAATTTCACCTCAAAACCCAATATATAAACAAAAACACAGAGTCACAAAATCACAAAAGGTGGGCCTCACCCTACCACAAAAAAAAACATTTGTCCTCAAATGCAAACAAAAATATCCAAAAGTGAAATAAAGTAAGACAGAGAGGGAGGTAAAGAGGGGGTCCTGTCTACACAGTCGCTCCATCTGGCTGGGCATCAGTGCCCAGTGCATCGCTATGGTCCTGGGTCTCAGTACCCGGAGTCACCTCAGAAAAACAGTAGTACCAGACCCACTAGGCGCTTCCAAGGGTGTATCCGCCAAAAAGGCCTGCACAGCTGCATAGAATCCCCAGACCCATGAAGGAATATAAGGGCCTCAGGGAGTAGTCTCCCTTTCAGAAATGGGCCTCTTTCCCTTGCCTTGATCTCCAGGTTGAGGTTGTTGTCTTCCCTTCTTAAGAGGATTTGGCCCCCCTTCATTTATTGTGATATCCTGTGCTCTTTTTCGGGGTGGCATGACAATATTGGTCTTTACCATATCTGCAAAACATCAGGAAAAAGTTAGAAAATCTTCAAAAAAGAGCAAAGAAAAATATTTGCAGACAGACTCGCTGAACCAGTCGGCGAGTCGCCGAATCTCTTTGGCAAGCTAGATCGGGCTCGCCGAAAGGATTGGCTCAAAAATGTGAGAAATTTTTTGCAAGTTGGCAATGGGAATGCCGGTCGGTGAATCACCGACATCATTCGGCGAGCCAGGATTAGCCCGCTGAAAGGTACACTGCAAAAAAGGCTCAGGGGTGCAGACAAAGGGCGATCAAGAAGACTTTCAGTGAGTCGCCGAGTGCCTTCGGCGAACTCAGGCTTCTCATCGAAAGTTATTGAACCCAACATCAAATAAAGCATGAAATTAAAGGCGAGATGGGGACCTTCGGCGAACCGCCGAGTGGTTCGGTGATCTCGACCCAGCTCGCCAAATGACCCAACGTGCCTACTTTCAACCCAACTTCTCAAATTCAACCCCGCGACCCCCGAAAATAAAATCAAAGCATGAACTAGTTAAATTAAAGCAAGACCCATAACACCCATTTCCCCGGGATACTCAGACTTCTCCTGGTTTTGCCAAATTTGGCCATTTGATGACATTTTCCCTTAAGAATGGTGTCACCCGCTCTATCATTGAGCAAATCACGTCATTTAGCACAACTACGGGTTACTTAGACTTCACCCAACTAGACTCAACAACATGCAAGCACAACCCCACTAAATTTCATTCATTTTAAGGCACAAAATTATGGGAATTTGACAATATAAACAATACGGGCAAGATTAACAAATTAAAATAGGCATTCAAACATTCTAATCCTATTAGAGAGGCCCAGCACACGTCAACACGATAAGTAATTGCATAAGAGTACAATTTTGATAAAAGTAAACTCGAGGTTCGGAAAACCAACCTTAGATGCCGATTAAAATGATATTGAAATGCAAGGCAACAATGTAATCCAAATCCTAGCACAAATCAATGAATAAAATACTCCAAAAGTGCAAAAATATATAAACTAGAGTGCGGGTGTGAGTTTGGGAAGATAAAAGTGAGGGAAAGTGAAAGAGTTTGAAACTTTTGAACGATTGGCCTTAAAACCATCCAGTTCTCGCACAGTCGATGACGTTAATCATGCTCGCCTACACACTCGGCGATCCACCGAGTGGTCACTTACCTCGCCGATTTTTATAGGATCTCCAGTTAATGTGGGGGTCCAAATGGCGAACTAGATCATGATCGCCGACCTGGTCGGCGATTCGCTAAGATACGAGAGAGCATATCCTCAGACCGGCCACGTTTTGAATCCTTCAGTTTTTGGTTCTCATGGGGAGGCACATACCTATCCTTCTCCCCATCCTTCCAATTTGGATTTTGGTCCCTCCATTCTCTATCATGGTCCTTCCAACCTTCATCCCTGTTCCAACCTTGGTTACCACCCTGCCTCGTGTAGTTTGAACGATAACCACTACCTTGGTTGGCTAGGAAATTTACCTCTTCATTATACAAGGCCTCAAACTTGGTCTCATCCAGGTTAGCACACCAGACACCCACGACATTGACACTGCAAGCACCAGCTCCCATGACATTTTTAGATAAAATTTTAAGTTGTGTCATGATCTTGTTCATGTTCTGGTCCCTCTTTTGGTCTTTCTCCATCTGCTCCTTGGTCAATTTGAATGTAAGAGGGGAGACCTGGTCTACATGTGTGTACCAAGCTTGATTTATCGTGGTCATGCCATCCAAAAGCTGAGCTGCTATCACATGAGGTTGTTGGATCAAACCTCCTGGAGAAAGTTGGTCAGCAACACCCTTGTTTACCGAGTCAAGGCTCCGGTAGAAATACTGTAGCAACACGTTGTCAGGCAAGCCATGAGTTGGGCATTGGAGCACCAACTTTTTGATTTGTAGCAAAGTCTCATGAATTGGCTCTCCCTCCAAACGCTTAAAGCTTTGGATGTTGTCCCGAAGAGTCATCATCTTCGAAGGAGGGAAAAGTCGCACATTAAATGTGGTGACCAACTCCTCCCACGAAGTGATTGATTCACGTGGCAATTCAGCCAGTCACTTACATTCTTCTCCCATCAAAGAGAATGGGAACAACCTCAACCGGACCGACTCTTGGGAGATGTTCTTGAAAGAGAACGGTCTGCATACATCCATGAAATTTCTAATATGCTAATGGGGATCCTCATGAGCCAAACCACTGAAAAGCCCCTTTAGTTGCAAGAGTTGCAACATAGTACTCGTGATGTGGAACACCGCATTCCATTCGGCTGGAGGCAAATGAATGGCACCAATACCGCCCATGAGATGGGGGTCATTAGCATTAGGCTCATTGACATCGTTGAGGTTTCCGATGTCATCTTGATGGCCTACTTTGCTGCCATTGCTGTCGTTCACACTCATACTTCCTGAATTAACACACAAACAAGCAAAACAAAACTAAAAATTAAGTAAGTAGAACTATGACTAACGAGAGAAAAATTCAACTTAACTAAAAATTCTCAAATAACACCACTCCCCGGCAGCGACGCCATTTTGATTTCACATATCAGGACATTTCATCCAATACTAAGTGTCAACGATCGTAAGTAGTAATATAACCCAACTAATTGAGTTGGGATCATTCCCACAGGGAGTGGTTTGAGAATCAAGAGTCAAGCATAAATACGCTCAAGTTAATCATAGCTAAAAACATTTACGAATAAAAGCATTGTTCAAATTTGGGGCGACACAAGTGTCAAATATAAAAGGGGGCTTTGTATTCAATTATCAACTAAAACAGCAAATAACACGAAAATACGAATATGGAAACGGGATTCTTGGGATGTGATTGGATTATGGGCTAAGGTAAACAACTGGGTAATTGTAATTAATAGTAAAAAGCTGCAAATCGGTGAATGAGCTAGACTTTAGTGAGGGTAAACTTTCTCTCAAAAAATTTACCGCGAATCAAATTAGTTTCTCTCGAACACCAATAAGAAGCAATGAAGCACAACCTTCGCTTTAGGATTTACTCTCTCGAGCTGAACACATGACAACCCAATACCCACAGACCATTGATTCAGTAATTTTGGTTTTAAAACCTCTCTCTCGAACAAGCTAAAAACACGAAGTTAAGATTGCATTTGCAACTACAACCCATTAAATTCAACAATAATTAATTAAAAAAATCACTTTTAAACAGCAAATAAACTATCAATTAACAATACCCAGCAGTTAAATCAACCCATAATCACACCTCAAGAATTGGGGTTTTAGCTAGACATAGTAAAAAGGTAAAAATCGTTACCAAGTTGTGTTTCCATCAACTGGGTAGGATTGATATAGTCTTTACAAAGATCTAAGATGAAGAATCTTCAACACCCACTTCCAATTTCTTATAAATGGAAATCTTCAAAGCTAAGGAAAATATTGTCTCTAAACCCTCAATGAAAAAAATGGATTGAAAATTACCTAAAAGATAGATTAAAAAATCATCGCATACTAAACTAAAAATTCAAACGAGTATTTATAGTGTCAAAAATGTGTTGTGAAGGTCCATTCGGCGCATTAGGTCGGGATCGCCGATCCACTCGGCGATCCTCCCTTTGGTCAGTTCCATCGCCTTTTTGCGTTGGCATTCAGCAACTTTAAGCTCTGTAACTTTGGGCGATATATCACTGCATTGCAGAACCGTTCGGTGACTCACCAACTAATCCTTTCTAGCGCCGACTTGATTTTCTCCTTCAGGGCTTGGTACACTGGAACATTAGGCGACACCAAGGTCGTTTGGCGACTCGCCCAATGTCTTAGGCAATCCTCAAGCCTTCTTGTCTTCGTTCTTTCAGCTACCTTGTTCCATTTTTATCATTAGTGTCCATGATTTGTTCCTCAATCCAAATACCTGAAATGCAAGGATTTACATCAGTTATTGGCACAAAATATGCATTTGAGGACACTAAATCTATTAAAATAAATTCCTAAATGAGTGCAAATCGTGGACTCATCAACACCCCAACTTAAACTTTTGTTTGTCCTCAAGTAAAACTCAAGTTCAGTAGTTCAAAAAGGATGTCTCAAACAGTGCTACATAAGATTCAATCATGAATGCACACAAAAAGACTCAACTTACTCATGCAAGGATCAATTGTGCACTCAAAGATTCAAGATATGACTCACCATTATCAAAGAATCTAAAGCTCACAATACTTGCTTCAAATGCAAGTTCAAGCTCAACAAAGGTGTTCAAATGCCCTCACACAAAGGATGATTCCACATTCACACACAATGGTTCACAATTTAAAGCTATGTAATCAAATGCAACGCTCACACTCACAAAGATGAACACAATGCTTGACTTCACCCATAGGTTTACCCGTATTTTCCAATCAACCCTTGTTTCAACTTACTCAAGATCAAAAAGGTTTTTTCAAGGCTTGTAGTGAGGCTGAGTGCAAAGGTATGGTCATTTAGGCTCAATGGCTATAATCCTCATGAAATGTGGTGTGAACAACACTTTCTCTCCTTTTGTTCATCATTTTTCATTCTTGCTCACAAGCCATCCCATTATCCACTTTCCATGGACTGTTGGAAACCCTATTTCTTTTTGCATTTTCACAACTTTATTCCGCAACATTTTTTCATTCTTTTTCTTTTTCATTCTTTTCTTCTTTTTCTTTTTATTTTGTTATGGAGGGGTTCCATTTTTCTCAAAACCATGGGTCAAAAGGGGACTTTCTTGCACTTCTTGGTTTACCTTCTCTTTTCACCACACCCCCAACTTAGTTTTTTGGCCTAAGTTGGCTATTCAAACTAACCACAATTCATGAGGATTATGGGTAATGGATAAAGAAAGGTCACAATTTCATCAAGTTTCTTCCAAAAAAGGGATAAGGTTCAAAGGGTGCTCAAACAAGGATCACACACTTACAAGGTAGGCCACAATAGAGGTACATGTCAAATTGTTTCACACTCTTCAAAGTTGCCCAAGATCATATCATGAGATTGCATCACTTAGTCAACCGGACTAACGGGGCAAATTCAAGGTGTCAACATACATGGTTCACAGTAAGCACATCACATAAGGCATTGATACCAATGACAAACAAATTTCCACACTTTCGCTAGAGTGCCATGTGAAATGACCCAAAAAGTTCTTAAAAATGTGCTTCGGAAGTTACCGGAAACTGGTTTAGCTATGTATAAAAAATTCCGTTTTGATTTTTGAAAATCCGACTTCATATTCTTGTTTAGGGGGTCAAATTGAGTGGGAAATGGGTCTAACCCAAATTTTAGAGCAACCGTATCAAAATCCGAAATTTTCAAGTGAAGCCTTTTCGAGGGTCTACTTTGGAGGGTCATATCTCTTACCACACAAATTATTGGGTGGACAAATAATATATCCATGGAAAGCCCTTTGAGTTAGCTACCTAACGCATTTCGTTTCACCTCATTTGGAGTTCGGAGGAAGAAGTTATGCCCATTTTCGTAAAATCTGTCCGGCAGGAAAGACAATTTCCAGAGAGCATTTTTACTGTTCACCCGCCCCATTTTTTTTCCTAAGT
>JAJOOS010029589.1:0-17384 GCA_029582725.1 Solanum chiquidenum | reverse complement strand
TAAAAATATATACAACAAAAGCTAACAAACCTCCACACTCTGGCAGCTCCGAAGGAAAGGGCTAGCCAACCGTATAGAAGTCAATCCTGCTGCTGAGGAGGTCTACTCGGATGTCTGTTGGGACCTGCATGCATGAATGCAGCGCCCCCAGGAAATGGGGCGTCAGTACAAAATAATGTACAGAGTATGTAAGGTTGTAGACTAAATGAGCAAGTATCATAATATACCAAAAGCAATCAGGTTAGGAAATCAAATTTAGATAAGCATTCCAACCCACTACTGAATCTAATAAAATACAATAATGATCAAACATCAACCTAACCAAGCCCCATAAGCCCGGTAGGAACAAACAACATACCACCTACTTAGGTCCCCATAAGCCCAGAACGTGCCAACTCAATCTACATAACCTTATCGGTAGCCCATTGTCTTTGTAAGAAGTCACATAGCCCTTTTTGGCAATGATATAGCCCCGTAGGCAGCGCATAGACCTCTTAGGCAACATCATAGCTCTGTGGGCTGCACGTTGCTCTCTTTTGCATCACATAGCCCTGTAGGCAATACGTAGCTCTCTTTGGCGTCAAAATAGCCCCGTAGGCAGCACATAACACTCTTTGGCATCAGTATAGCCCCGTGGCAACACATAGCCCTATTTGGCAATAACATAGTCCTATTAGACAACATCATAGCCCCCTTAGGCAGTTCATAGCTCAACAGCTAACCACAATAGCCCCAAGGGCGACAATAAACAATTAAATAGGCTGAAGGCGAGCAATTTAGCTATAACCAATATATATATATGAATAATCTCCAAGTCGTTCTTAACTTAGGGTCTTTCTTAACAGATCATGAGTCCCTAAAATGAGGGGTTATAACCACCCAATCAGCCAACCACTCACAATTACATCTACAAGATCACCAATGTTAACCACATCTAAGGAAACATGTCGAACGAAGGAAATAACCTTAACATACCTTTCCAATGAACGCTCGAAAGACCGTAGTTCCTTCATGAAAGTTGTTCCATATGTACTAAGCTTCGCAAACACTATATATACACAGCTGATACGCACCTATAAACAGTTTATAATTAATCTAATATCGGCAGATTTTCCATATTGCTCCAACTTGTCGAAATGTCAGTAGAAATTCATAAAAACAATCATAAAAGAGTCCAGAGATGATTACCTTAGTTAACCAAGTTAAAACCTTGAAGAAACACCAATAATTACAAATCTATATCTTCAAAAACCAGCTCCAAACGCAGCAAATAGAAGGGAAAAATGATTGCCACATGTAGGGATTATGTTTCTAGGACGGGGGCAATGTTTAATGGTAGAAATCGTCAAAACTAACCTTCATTATGCTAGGACTCCACAGAAACCCTCCCCTAAGCTTTCTCTCTGGTTTTTGGAACTGAAATGAACTGTTTCCATGGATAAAACGTTAAATAGCCGAAATACCATATTTCTTTACCCAACCCGGATCCGACCCGGATTCTGCCCTGGCAGTCCCTAGTAAAACCCTCATAACTTTTTACTCGAATGTTCGTTTGATACGGGGTTTTGTGCATTGCAAACTAGACTCGTAGGCCTTAGATTTAATGGGTAATAGGCCTTCTAACTCTTTTAATATTGGGAGAAACCATCCAATACATTTGACCCAAATTTCAAAGAAATCTTTAAAAATGAACTTATGATAACTTTCGCCAACTTTTATTTTGCCACTTACTTAACTTCAAAACTTCAGATAAAACCCTTGAACACTTAAAATATGATATACCACATCCTTTTTAATTTATTACTCACCCTCTTTGTCTTTCCACGAAGGTATGAGTTAATTTAGACGTTTTGGAAAAGTCGGGGTGTTACATAAAGCATGTACCCAACTATTTATCTCAACTTGTATTGCGGTCACACCCCAAGAAATCTTCCCCATACTTGATTTTCTTGTTATTTTTACTGTTTTTGCTATACTTGTGACAAAACCCCCAAATTGATATTTGACACTTTTGTGTCCCCCTTTAATTTACAATGTTTTTAATCGTTAATGTCTTTAGCTACGACTAGTTAGAACTAGATTTTATTTTTCTATTAATTCTCAAAACTGCTCCATTGGGACACGACCCCAACCCTTGGTTGGGTTACTATACTATTGCACGATTCGTAGACACTTGTACTGGAAGTTGTGTCGTTGATTACGCAATTGAAACATCACCTATAATCATTGATGGCAACCTAATTTAGGAAAATAGCCGGAAAAGCATTGAGGGCAAATCTAGATGTCATTCATGTCATGTGGCCAAGCTTCATAGAACGTATAGACAATCTCATCTATAAGCTTTCTTGAGTCATAAACATACTTTCATGAACATGCTTTATTTTCAATAATTCATAAGCTTCATCATGTCTTTAAAGTCAAAGCATCTTCAAATTCATTTACATCCATTTCATAAAGAGAAGACATGCAATTCATGTTTTAGAGTTCAAGACCCACATTATATCAACATAGCATAGAAAACATGGATTATGCATGGGTTCATGGGAAATCAACTTGAAAATATGCAATTACTTCAATTCCTGCACAAAAACTCATAAAACAATCAATTGAACCAACATTGAAAGGAATCCATGACAATTGAAGAAAACCCTAACTCAATTGGAGAATTCTAACTTTATAAATTAGAGAATTTGGAAACTCCATGGAGGAAAGGGATCCATCGATGAAAACTATCATACCTTGATACCAAAAGCTTAGAAAAAATGGAGGATTAGGAGGCTTGATCTTGAAACCCTAGCTTTCTACTTCAATTTCTAGAGAGAGGAAAATATTTGGAGAGGAAGAGCTTGATCAACTTTTGGAAATTTAAGAGAATAAATTTAGTTTGGGTGATTTGGGGGTTTAGAATCATTATATAGGGCTTTGGGTAGAAAGAAAAAGGACATAGTATTGAGTTAAAACAATTGGGGAAAAAGAATCAAAAGTCCCTGACTAGAAACTGCTGAATTGGCATCAAGGAGGACAAAACGGGTGGTCATGACCACCACGGCCCGTCAAATGGGTCGTGAAGAAATCCTTAATCAGGGCTTTACTATTTTGGGCATAACATTTTACTGTGAGCTTGGAATTAGGTAAACTTGGTGACGTTTGAAAGAGGACTCAGAGATCTTTAATTTGATAGGTCATGCTCCACCTAATTCGTTTTGTGCTAAAAGATATGACCGTTTGAAGTTGACCCTAAACTCTAAGTGTAATGAAAACCCTTCACGGACATCTTCACGGTCCGTGTGGGGATTCACTAGCCATTGTGATGCCTGTATCCCTTGACCAGTAGCTAGGGAAGAGCCCCTACTAACTTGACCCATTTGACGACCACTTGTATGGTCTGTGATGCTCACCACGGGCCGTCTAAGGCTCCGTGGGAGGGGAAACTTTTTGGGAAAGTTCTTGAATGACTTCACGAGCACCAAAACGGGTCGTGGTCCCCTTTACGGACCATCTAGGGCTCCGTGGAGGGTCCCATGGTTAGGTTTTGGGCTTGTGACTTGCCCGCTTGTCCCCTTTCTAGCCTTTCCCAAATCCGAGGTGTTACATTATCTCCCCCTAAGAAACATTCGTCCTCGAATGGAACTCAAACTAGCAAGAAAAGAGTTGAAGGGAAACCAACAACTCAATCATTAATGCAACTTCCTCAAAATGCACATAACCAAGGAGGAACCTTGACTCCAAGCTAAAACATGTTTAAAATATCATAAGGAAAATAGGAACAAGACCTAGTCCAACATGAATGCAATCATATAAATGCACATATCCGAGGAGGATATTTCAACTCCAAGTTAAAGCATATTCAAAACATCTTTTCATATGGTTTCTATGCAACTCATACTCAACTGCACATAAGCATGAAATAATCAATCAATTAAAGTAAATCATATTTTTTGAAAATCAAAATCTTCATGGGCATGCATGCATGAGGAAACATAAGGATGACTAAGACACATGAGTCCTAAAGAGTGATCCATAAGGAGCTAAGACCTCAAGCTAGACTCCAAGATAAAGGACACACAAATCACGAAGCACAATATCTCCCCCTTGGGAGAAAACCCCACTAGTCTTTTCAAATCCATCTCCCTCAATCTAAGCATAACACCAACATCTTAACAAGCACTAAACATTGCTACAAGTAAACACTTAATAAGTTTCAACAAGGATTTTAAGGACTACTCCAAACACCATCTCCATACATGAAGTCTTACCATATCCAACGAAACACTCAACATCAAGCAATACATAACCACAAGCTAAAAGACCTTAACTTACCAATTACCGCATCCAGGGAACCCTCATGATCTTCTTGAGTTTGAACATCATAGAACTTATCTTGTTTCCAACCACCATTAGGACCGGAGAAAGGGTAGGGTTGAGCCCATCGACGATTATCTCCCTTATTTCTAACAACCGAAAGACAATTCCTTTTCTTATGATCCATTTTACCACAACCAAATCAAGTATTAGAACCAGATATACATTTACCCTCATTTCTTCTCCCATACTCCCTACACTTGGGCCATATTTTTTCACTACCACCCTTACCTTGAGAATGATTTCCTCCATCAGACCTTGAATGTGAAAACTCACCATCATCCCTTCTTGCCCTCTTTTATTCCCTAGTTTTCCCCTTAAGCTTTTCTTCTTCTATTTGTTGTGCATGAACCATCAAACTAGAGACATCCATCTCCTTAACAAGCATGGCGATTAGGCATTCTTTGACCACTAAGTCGGAAGCACCCGACACAAACTTACTTATCCTTGCCCTTGGATCGACAACCATAGTTGGAGCGTATTTAGACAATTGTGTGAATTTCAAAGCATACTCCTTCACACTCATATATCCTTGGCGAAGATTAATGAACTTAAGTACATTTGCCTCTCTCATCTCAATGTAAAAGAACCTATCAAGAAAAACAACCTTAAATTTCTCCCAATAAAGAGGACCCTCATCTACCGCCCTCTCTTCTTTTCATTGGTTCAACCAAACTTGAGCAACACCCTTAAGTTAATATGCGGCCAATTCCTCCTTTCCACTGGCATTACTCCCATGATCATCAACACCTTGTACATCTCATCAATGAACTCTTGAGTATCTTCCTTAACATTAGACCAATGAAATTTCGGAGGATTCATTCTAATAAAGTCCCTCACCCTTGTTGCCGCCATACCCACCCTTAGGTTCACGGGAGTCACAACCTCTCTATTTGCTTGAGCCATCATATCTTGGGCCAATGCATGAAATGCGACTCAAAACTCATCATTAGTCACTTGCTCGGTCAATGGGTTTGTAACGAACCTCTCGGAAGGATGCTACCACTTAAAGGAGAAATCTAGTTTAGTACTTGCGACATTTAAAAGAGATTAACAACGGGTATATTGATTTTAGTCTGGTAGAGGAATTAGGTTCATAGAAAAAAATAGTTAAAGAAGTGAAACATGCCCATTTACACGTTAATCTGATGCCAAACTGAAACTGCGTACCATTTTATCATATGGCGGAAGAACCCTTCCAAAATAATCTAAGGAAATAACTTACTAGGTTTTCGTGCATATTTCATCCTCACACTTAAATAGTATAAAAGAATATTACCAACTTCCGAGTACAAACATTTGACGGTTCATGCTTCACACAAACATTCAAAATAAATAGTAAATTTATTATATTACAAGACTTGGATTTATACACCCCCAAAAGAACAAAACATATAGCAGTACTTATATTATAACCCATGGTGACATGATCAAATTAGCCTTCAGACTTTCATGTAAATGTGCAACATATAGATCATGTACAAGTCCCAAGATTTATGCAAACTATAGATGCCTATATGCAAATGTGATCTTCCCATAAAGCTCGCAAAAACTTCGCCTCCAATGGCCAGTTTCAAGTATCCCCCAGAACGTTCCCTACGATAGAAACTACTATCGCTAAGTATAAAGCTTAGTGGTGTAAAAACTATATGTGTGGAGCCGCTAGATTCACCAAGTTTCCTTTCAAAAGTCATGGACAACACAATTGAAACATAATAAATAAATCAAGTAAACAATATATTAAGGGTATCAAGTTCTATATTTAAAGATCCAAGTGTCAAGCACTTCCATAACACCATTTCCCAAGAGATCCAATATCAAGGCTCGCCCAATAATCAAGAGAATCAAGAGATAACGGGTGATATTAGTGTTCTCTGGGAGCTCTAACATCGGAGTATCATCAAGAGGTCGAACACTGAGAGGGAGTAGAGCTTCCAATGAAGAGCGATGGAAACTATGAAGCACACTGTTTGAGAGATGTGTTTGAAAGAATATAAAGCAATTTTTTCAGTTACATTTTGAACTTCGCTTTTCTTTAGTTTTGGCAGTAGGGAAGCCTGTGCAACTTGATCTAGTGACAATTAACAAAACTAAACCAAGTTATGCAAGAGTCAAGGTTCTAGTTGATATTAAAGGAGAATTTCCTAAATTTGTTCATATGGACATTGTAAATGAAGCTACTGGGAAAATGAGGACTGAAATAATTCAAATTAGATATGACTATGTTCCAAAGGACTAGGAAGAATGAAGAATGCAAGGGCACAGTAAGAAGGGGTGTCGAATTGGCAACAACCATTAGGGTGGAGTGGTAACGTGGTAGGCGATCCAGGCGTGTGGAATGTGGTGAATGATAGAAATCCCAACAAAACTAAGGCTGCATCATCCTCAACCTTACATGTGGTGGAAAATAGGTTTAAAGCACTACGAAAATCATTTCACAATCATGAAATTTAAGCATGTTGCAGCACCAACAGTAACATAAATGTGAAGAATGTTGAAAACAACAACGAACCTAATAAACCAAAAGGTGAAAGAATGATCCAACAGGAATAATCAACTAAATCTTGGGTCAACCAAGTTTTCGGTATACAAAATACTCTTTCACTTTCCCCAGAAGTTCTAGCAGTTCTTGCCTAACAAAATGAGATTGCAAAGATTAAAAATGAAGAAGAAAGGAAAACTCCAGAGAATAAGGAATTACAGTGGAAGATTTTGATCACCAAGGATAGTTTCATATGCAGAAGTAACATCTAAGCAAGATGCTCTTGCAATGGCTCCAATTTTAAATACAATTCCTACACCACAACAAAATGCAATAATTGATCAGCAGTTTGATATGAATGAGAATGAGAGGAAAATAGTTCGCATGTTAATGAGACCTTCACAGAAGATAAGGAGATCCAACAAGTTTTAGTAGTAAATAAATAGGGAGAGGGTACATATGATAATGTGATTTCAGTTCCTAACAAATCAGAATTTGCAGTGCAAAAGAGTGAAGTTGTTAATAATGAAAAGTGCTAGAAATGTGCATAAGAAATGCAACAGTCCAAGTCCCCTATATTGTAGGATAGTTATTTATTGTTTAGCGATTAATTAGTTTCTATCTTATCCCTAATCCTTAGTAGTTTGGTTTCTTCATTTCAGTTCTCTTGTAAACTCTATAAATTAGTCTGGATTTGTAATGAAGTATGTAGTTTTGCTTTCATCAATATTTCTTTATTGGTTTATCAAACTGATGTTCCAACTTGTTCAATAACAAGAGAAATCAATTTTTTATGTTCTTCCTTCTCAGTAAACTAACAATTGCTATCAGAGTGTTCATTTTTTGAGGGGATCTGTGGGTGTTTCATCAAAGTTAGGATTGAAATCAATAAGACAAGTTTATCAATCATGGAAGTAGAAACAACTTTTTCAATAATGGCACCACCTATTTTTAATGGTGAAACTATCGGATTTGGGCGTTAAGGATGGAAAATTATCTAGAGGATTATGAAGTGTTTATGTTGCCTAACAATCCTACTATGACCCAGATCAAGAAACGTAAGACAGGAAAACTAGAAAATTGATGGCAAAAGCTTGTTCATTTTCTAGAGTATCTTCTTCAATTTTCACTCGAATTATGTTTCTAAAGTCATCCAAAGCCATCTGGGATTATCTAAAGGAAGAATACGAAGGGGATAAAAGGGTCAGAGGTATGTAAGTGCTAAATTTTATAAGAGATTTCGAGATGCAGATGATGAAAGAAATTGTAACCATCAAAGATTACACTAAAAGGCTCTTGAACATAACAAATTGGGTAAGATTGCTTCATTCTGTGTTCAATGATTCACGTATTGTTAAAAAAATCCTGGTAACTGTGCCGAAAAGATTTGAAGCAACCATAACCACATTGGAAAACACTAAGGATTCATCCAAGATCACTTTCACAGAGTTGTTGAATGCTTTGTAGGCTCAAGAACAACGAAGGGTCATGAGACAAGAAAGAAATATGAAGGGAGCATTGTTTGTCAAGCCTCAATATGGAGGAAAAAAACATAAAGAAGGAGAATAAGAAGAATGGTGAAGTCATTTCAGCGAGTAATACCAAAGGAACAGTTGGACACTCAAAGAAAGGTTATCCTCCTTGTAAGCATTGTAACTAGAAAGGTAATCCACCATACAAATGTTGGAGAAGGCATGATGCTAGATACATTAAATGCAATCAACTTGGGAATGAAGCTGTCATTTGCAAGAACAATGGTCAGCAACAAGAAGCGGAGACTCAAATTCTTGACGGTGATCAAGGAGGAATATCAACTCTTTGTTGCTACATGTGTTTCAAGAAGATCATCGAGCGAGTGTTGGATGATTGACAGTGGATGCACTAATCACATGAAAAATGACATGTCTCTCTTCAAGGAATTGAATCCCACGTCCATTACTAAAGTCAGAATAGGTAATGTCAACTATCTTCCTGTAAGAGGAAAAGGAACCATTGATATTCCAAGTCATTCAGGCGCTAAAATAATTTCTGATGTGCTTTATGTACCTAGCTTATATCAAAATCTGCTTAGTGTTCGTCAACTGATTGAAAAAGGCTACAAATTAAATTTTGAAGATAAACATTGCTTCATCAATGATGCTTCAGATCAAGAAATGTTTAAAAGAAAAATGAGAGACAAACGTTTCTCATTAGATCCCTTTAAGGAGGAGCATGCTTTTTTTTCAGCCAAAGAAAGTGTTGCAGAAGTATGATACAAGATACAAAGACACTATCACTATGAAAGGTTGCTTAAAATGTAAAAAAGTGAAAATAGTTAAGGACTTGCCTGTTTTAGAAGTAAATTCTTCAAATTAATTTTCGGGTCAATATGAAAAATAAAACAGACTTCCATTTCGAAAGATAACTTGGAGAGCCTCGAATAAATTACAACTAATTCATATTGATATAGCAGGACCTCAAAGGACTCCCTCTCTAAAATGTAGTCTTTACTATATCATTTTTGTTGATGATCTAAACCGCTTGTGCTGGATTTACTCTCTCAAGCATAAATCACAGGCTACTAATCTCTTTCAGAAGTTCAAAGCAAAAGTAGAAAATGAAGCTGACTGTAAAATCTAGTTCGTTATAACAAATAATGGAAGGGATACACTTCTCACCAGTTCAACATGTTATGTGAGGAAGCAAGGATTCATCATCAACTTACTATTCCCTATACTCCACAAAAAAATGGAGCAAGTGAGACAAGGAAAATATACATTATTGAGATGACCTTATGCATGTCGCACGAGAAGAACTTGCAAAAGAACAGAGGAAGCAAATACATTAGTTTTTTATTCAAAATAGGCTTCCCACAAAGGTAGTGAAAGACTGAACTCCTTTTTAATCTTGGTATAGATTTAAACCATCATTGAATTTCCTTCAAGTGTTTGGTTGTCTCTATTTTTCCTACGTTCCTCAGGTTGAATGAGATAAGCCAGATAAAAAAAATATTTCCTCGGCATTTTTATTGGATATAGTTTAGTTTCAAAGGCATATAAGGTCTTCCAACCACAAACTGAAAATCTAAAGTTTAGTAGAGATGTTTATTTTATAGAGAATGAAGAGTGGTGTTGGGAAGACTCAAAGAAATTTGTTCTTAACTCTTTTGACATAGCAGAAAAGTTCCCTACCAAATTTTTCTAAAATAAAATATCACTCTCACAACAGGATGAAGTTTTCATTTGCGAAAAGAAATATGTTAAGGAAATTCTCAAGAATCTCAACATGGAAGATTGCAAGTAGATGAGTAATCCTTTGAACCAAAAAGAGAAACTAAGCAAGATGATGGAGCAGAAAAAGTGGAGGAAACATACTTCAGAGGCGTAGTCGGTTGTTTGTTGTATCTCACAGCTACAAGACCCAATATTTTTTATGTTCTAAGCATTCTATGGAGGTTCATGCATTGAGCTAGTGAGATGCATCTAAAAGTAGCAAACCGAGTTGTCAGATACATAAAAGGTACCATTAATTATCGTGTCAAGTTTTAGAAAAAAACTAGATCTGAAACTACTTGGGTATTCTGATAATGATTGAGATGGATTCGCAGATGACATGAAGAGCCTACCTAGATATTGTTCCAGTCTTGGTTCATTAATGCTTTTGTGGTTCTTAAAGAAGTAGGACATTACGACTCAATCCATGCAGAGGCATAATTTGTGGATGCAACAACAACAGTGAATCAAGCGTTATGGTTGAGGAAAATAATTTTTGATCTACGTATGAATCAGACAAATGGAATTGAAGTGTTTGTCGACAACCAATATGCGATAGCAATTTCTCTTAATCTTGCATTTCATGGAAAACAAAACACTTCAACGTCAACCTTTTCTTCTTCGGGAAAATACAATAAAATGATGATATCTTCACCAAACTATTATCAGAGAATAAATTTCAACTTCTTAGGAAAAAATCTTGGGGTACTCAGCTCTTAAAGCAGGGAGGGTGTTAGAAATATGCACAAAAACTGTAGCAGTCCAAGTTATCTCTATTGTAGGGTAGTTATTTATTGTTTAGGAATTAATTAGTTTCTATCTTATCCCTAATCCTTAGGAGTTGTTTTTTTTTAACTTCAGTTGGCTTCTAAACTCTATAAACTAGTCTGAATTTAAAATGAAGTATGTAGTTTTGCTTTCATTAATATTTCTTTACTGGTTTATAAAACTGATGTTCCCACTTGTTGAATAATAAGAAAAACCAAATTTTTATGTTCTTATTTCTCAGTAAACTAACAGAAAGGCAATCATGTACTCATCGGTAAAATACGTACTAAGATAAAGAAACAAATAATGAAAGGAGATGAATTTTAAAGTGGATAAGATTTGGGAAGGCAATAATTGTAAGGATCAAAATTTATGGTGTCACGATTTGAGACTACCCTAGTCGTAACACAGTGTACTTTATAAGTGACACCAAGCTAACCCATTGTCTATCATGACACTAGGTTTCATATATACAACATTTGAAGATAACTTATGCAGAAGCTAAATTCAGATGAATGAGCAGGAATGTGAAATTGGTGTTGTTGTCGTTTCCCAATAACACCAACACATATTTCCAGGTAATGCATTAATGACACTCTTCCAATATCACCTGGATAAAAATACTCTCTGAATCACATTTAGATGTTAAAAGGACTGTCTGGGACACAATATAGGTAAATCATGACATTGAAAACTAATGCAGTTAGCAGATATCATGATAGCTCAGTTCAAAAGGAAAGATAGTTGATCCCGTCCATGATCGGTTGACCTAATTATTTTTCCTGAGAAGGTAAATGATTTTATTAACAATTGGGGAAACCCAATACACAAGCCGTATACCAAAAGTTTTAGAACCTACACAAAAAGACATCCCATCCTCTATGAAAATATGGACCTCATGAGTTAACAATAGGTTAACCTCCTCTCAAAGAGGAAAATGAAGAAAAATTAGTGTTTATTATTTTAGTGTGCCAAGTGCGGTATATATTATGTGTTCTTTATTACATATGGGTACACTCTTTAAAAGATCTCTCAAAGTTGTTTTCTAAAATGCTCTCCTTTTTTACCTTGTCTTCAGAGCTGGAAAAAGATTCACCAGAACGGGCAAGGAAAATATTGGTGCACTCGAATAGTAAGGAAGTTTACTAGGGAAATGCATTAGGACCAACAAAGGTAAAGAGTTCTAGATCTGTGTCTGATATAATTATGAAACAATGTCGGTGTTGTAATGATGATTTTGATGATTCACAAACCTACTGAAGGGATCTTGTACTTATAATAGACTTTTACCAAACTCAAGAACCCAACTATATATTCACAACTACCAACAAATGAGAGACCTACATCTCATGACTCATTTGGGCCGTGACAAGCTTGAATTATGATTAGTTATGATTGGTGATGTAAGGTAATTATATATAGTTGGGTTGTTGACTTTGGCAAGAGTCTATTACAAGTAAAATATCCCTTCAGTAGGTTTGTGAATCATCAAAATCATCATTACAACACTGACATTGTTTCATAATGATATCAGACACAGAGCTATATCTCTTTACCTTGGTTGGTCCTGATGCATTTCCCTAGTAAACTTCCTTATTAATCGAGTGCACCCATATTTTCCTTGCCCATTCAGGTGGATCCTTTTCCTGCTCTAAAGACAAGGTAAAATAAGAGAGTGTTTTAGAAAATAACTTTCAGAGGTCGCTTTAAGAGTGTTCCCATGTGTAATAAATAATACCGAATATATACCACACTTGACACACTAAAATAATAACGAAGCATATCCTCCAACACTTGAATTTTTTACCTAGAATGTCCATTAGTTTAAGGGTGAATGTGATACTAAGATCTAGTCTAGTACCTAACTCAACTTGCAAGGTCCTCCAACAATTAGAAGTAAATTGTATACCTCTATTTGATATGATGGAAGTCGGAACTCCATGTAATCAAACAAAATCGCAGATATAGAGTTTTGTTAACTTCTCTGCATTATAGGTCACCTTGACCGGAATAAAGTGAAGACACTTAGTTAATCTGTCAACAATTACACATATCGAATCAAACTTACCAAGTGACTTTGGAAGACCCGCCATAAAGTTCATTGCAATCCATTCCCACTTCCATTCAGGGATGGGCATTCTCTGAAGTGTCCCTCCAGGCATATGGAGATCATATTTTACCCGTTGACTATTTGGAAATTGGGAAACAAATCGACAATGTCATGCTTCTTTCTACTCCACCAATAATGTTGTCTTAGATCACAATACATGTTGGTTGCACTAGGATGTATAGAATACCTTGAACTATGAGACTTTGCGATAATAGTCTAAGTCAAATCATCAACACGGGGCACATATACCTGCCTTTTATTCCTCAAAACGCCTTCCTCATCAATCATAACCTCATTGTCCTCTCCTCGCAAGACCATATCAAGAATACGGCTCAGCTTCTCATCATCAAACTGCTTTTCTTTAATCTTTTCAAGAAACGTAGATCTTGCCTCCACACAAGCGAAGAATCCTCTTTCCTTAGTTACTTCCAGCCTCATAAGGTCATTAGCCAGAGTTTGAACCTCTCTAGCCAATGGGCGTCTACAAACCTACAAATGGACTAAACTCCCCATGCCCCCTGCATTTCTAATTAGGGCATCAACCACAACATTAGCTTTTCCCGGGTGATAAAAAATAGTAAGATCATAGTCTTTCAATAACTCTATCCACCTCCTATGCCTAAAATTGAAGTCTTTCTAAGTGAACACATATTGTAAACTTTAATGATTTCTATACAATTCACACTTCACCCCGTATAGATATTGTCTCCAATACTTCAATGTAAATACAATCGCAACCACCTCCAAATCGTGAGTGAGGTAGTTATGTTGCATGCACTATTAATTGCCTTGAAGCATAGACATTTACATTCCAATCATGCATTAGAACTACACCTAAACAAGAACAAGATGCATCGCAATAAGTAATGAAATTTTTAACTTCCACAAGCAAGGCAAGGATTGGCGTAGTAGTCAACAAGGTTTTGAGTTTCAAAACACTCTCTTCACACTCATCCAACCATATGAATGGAACATTTTGCTTGGTCAAATTGGTCAGCTAGGAAGCAAATGGAAGAAAATCCCTTGACGAAGTGCCGATAATAGCTAGCTAGACCAATAAAGCTCCTTACTTCTGAAACATTAGTAGGCCTTACCCAACTCTTCACTGCTTCAATCTTCTGGGATTCACCATCACTCCATCCTTAGAAACCACGTGCTCCAAGAAGGACATTGGATCGAACCAAAACTCACACTTGAGAATTTGGCATAAAGCATTTTCTCCCTAAACAATCTCAATACAATTCTCAGCTGTTCTACATGTTGTTTCCTGCTCTTTGAGAAGATCAATATATCATCAATAAATACAATAACTAAGAGATCTAGATATGGCTTTAAAACTATGTTCATCAGGCTCATGAAAGTAGCAGAGGCATTCGTAAGCCCAAAAGACATTACCAAGAACTCATAATACCCATATCTTGTTCGAAAAGTAGTCTTAGGCACATCCGCTGCCCGTATCTTCAGTTGATGATAACCGAACCTCAAGTCAATTTTATCAAAGACACAAACACCTTGTAACCAATCGAACAAGTCATCAATGTGAGGAATGAGATACTTGTTGTTAATAGTCACCTTATTAATCTGCATGTAGTCTATGCACATATGAAAACTTCCATCCTTCTTCTTCACAAATAAAACTTAAGCACTCAAAGGATAGGCACTCGGGCTAATAAAACATTTACCTAACAACTCCTGAAGTTGGGCCTTCAACTCTCTCAACTCAGTCGAGGCCATTCTATAAGGTGGAATGGAAATGGGGCGAGTCCCTGGCTCCAGGTCAATACAAAAATCAATATCTATGTCTGGTGGCGTTCCAAGTAGGGTCTATAGGGAAAACATTCACAAACTCACGCACTATCGAAACAAACTCAATTGAAGGAACTTTGGAAGTATCATCACTAAGATGTGTCAAGAAAGCTGAACAACCCTTACTCACATAAGCTTTTATCCCCCACTAAATTCACAAGGCAAAACCTATACACATTCTCAACCAACACAGACTCACCAACAAATGTAGAAACACTAAACTCTCATGCATATAAGTATGTATGATAATTTTTTGTGGGACTAAGAATGTCAATGTCTCTTCCTTCTAGGAAAAAATGGTGAATTTTAAAGCTTTATTCACAATAAATTTAGTGATCAAAAGTTATGTAATATTAGTCGTTCTAACTATTTTTCATTTTGAATGAATTGTTGTCTTTTCTCTCTCTTTTGAATGAATCCTTTATTTTAAATATGGTTAATAATCGAATCAATCTGAAAGCAATAAAACTAGTAAATGTATATTATATTTTCTTTGGTTTGGTTTTGATGATTCAAATACCGATTAAATTGGTTTTGTTTTGATTTTGACCAATAATCAAGTCAAACCGACCCGTGAATACCTCTAATTATGGTCATTCCCAAACCAGTTCAAAAAAATGAAGTTGTTAATAGAACTCATGTATTTGGGATAAGGCACAAGTATCCCCCCCCCCTCCCCCCCAGACTATGACCAAAATCCAGAGACGCACCCAAACTTAACTATGGTCCTATTACCCCCAAACTCATTTTTTTCGAATTTTTGTGCACCTTTTGTGCTGACATGGCACCTTTAATCACCCAAGTTGGTTGTGTTTGTACACTCATCTGCCACGTGTGTAAATTTTTATTTTATTTTAAAAAAATAATTAATTTTTTTAAAATTATTAATAAACAAATAATTTTTTTAAAATATTTTTATTTTCTTTATCTTGTTTTTAAATTAAGTTAATACACTTTTTTTACCTTGTATCGAAATTTCTTTTTTTTTTTTTTACCTTCATTCATTATTTTTTCTATTTAATTTTTATACTAAATTTATTACTCTTTCATTGTCTGTCTTTTGTTTTGATATGATTTTAAATTTAATTCCAAATGTCTTGTATTTAAAATAAGTTAATTTCGAACGGATATCAAAATGAGTGAAGAAAATCAAATAAAAGTTTTAAAAAATGAAACATTAAAAATTAAAGGATAATTTTTAATTATTTTTTAAAAAACAATTACACATATTTTTTTTTAGATAATAAATTAATTAAAAAATGTTTAAAGTGAGAAAGAAATTAAACAATATATTTTACAAAGAAATAAATAAAAATAATTAAATATATATGAGTTTTAATATTAATAAATATGTGTACTAACTAATTATAAAGTTACCTATCAAAAAATGACATGTGTTCAATTTGTGCACTCATCACTTGCCTTTAAGAGAGTGTGCACACTCTCTATGCCACGTCAACATTTATGGTGCATTTGTTTCATTTTAAATTAGTTTGGGGGGTAATAAGACTCTAGTTAAGTTTAGGTGTGTCTTTGAGATTTTCGTCATAGTCTAGGGGGTACTTGTGCCTTATCCCCATGTATTTTTCTCCTAACATAGTATTGCATGATACGGAATCACACAATCGTTTAAAAGGAAATGATATTGATTTACAAGGTAGCATGATAGAATCAGATATTTCTGAGGAATTTCAGGATACTCTTCCTATTGATGTAGATGTCTCTCCTAGGTTTCTAAAAAGTGAAAGAAAAGGGAAGAGACAAGGAAATGGGAATAATGATCGGTCAATCAGAGTTCAGCCTCTGAGGTGCAAATCAATTTATAAGAGATGAAATCTTTAATATGGAATATCAAATTTGTGAAGTCCCAACAAGATTTTCAGAGGGTGCAAATGCTACACAATTTTCATAAATTCTCTTTCATTGGTTTACTAGAGCCTTTTCACGAATTCAAGGCACATTGACAATTATACAAGAAGATGGAAGATGTTTGTAGGGATATCTACTTGCAATGACAAAACCCGGTTTTTAATATAAACTCATATTTTGATTCGACAATGATCAGAGATTCTGACTTAACTTACTTTATTGTTATAGAATAACAGTCATGCCCAAAATTTCTTTGTCACTTTAGTATAATCAAATGCAGTGCAGAAGAAAGTATAATACTTTGGGAAGATATGTATCAACTGGTAGAAGTAAGACAAACCCTGGTTAATTGGGGGAATTCCAGTGTACTTCAAAATTTGGTGGAGAAAATTGGAGGTTTAGAAATGCTTGACTCTAAACATGAAGATTTTGAAAATTGCATTTCTTCCTGTGACTTAGCAAAAATAAAATTCAAAGGAAGTCCATTTACATGGTGGAATGATAGAGTAGAAAATGATTTCATATTTGAAAGGCATGATAGAATGCTCACTAATTAGGGGTTGCAAGGATGGTTTGATCACATGGAGGTGGAACATTTAGTAAGAACTAATTCGGATCATCGTCCTATATTCTCCACTCTTTAAGCAAACGGGGGGGGGGGGGGGAAGGAGGCAAAAGAAACGTTTCTGATTTCTTAAATTTTGGACTCAGAATGAGTCTTTCGTTGATATAGTTA
>JAJOOS010029588.1:0-19771 GCA_029582725.1 Solanum chiquidenum | reverse complement strand
TCTTATGCAAAAGACCCTGGAAAATTATTACATTTTCTCAATAATTTTCTGTATCGTATATATACACAGACGATTATTTTTCAGGAAAAAATAAGTGCACCCAACAACTCAAACCGGGTAGAGGGATGGGTCCCTGCTTCTCCGAGTTTCAGACCTGTGGGTCAACAGCGGGTAGGGCCAGCTAACTCAATGGATTTCTTGGTATCACAATAAGAACTGAACATCAGTCCCAAACAAGTTGGGATCGGTTATAGGAATCCTGACGTACCAATTACCATGTTTCCTTTTTTAAAACTATTCTTGGTTATTGAAAAAATAAATCTGTTATCTCCTATGGGGTAGTTTTGATATGCTCTGATGAGATTGTAAGTGACCTTTGCTCATCATTTTTTTGGTGATGAGCCTTTTGTGAATACACAGTTACCCTTGTCTCAAAAAAGATAAATATGCATGTTAATGTTTGCATTCTTGCTTAACTTGTTTCTGAGCCTGTATCCTTTTTTGCCTGAATTATTGTTTGTCAGCTTCCAATGGAAATCCACGGCTCCCTGATTCATTGCATTATATTGACCCCTCAGGACGACCAAATGCTTATCAGAGAGTAAGAAAATATTCTCAGTTGTAATGATATTTCTCTTCATATGAAGTAAGATACTTACCAGAATCCCAATTTCAGGCAATCCTGGATGTTGGGGAGGTATTGCAGTTTTATGATTCAGACAAACGTTTTCCTGCTTGGGGGTTTGGAGCACGGCCAATTGATGGCCCAGTTTCTCATTGCTTCAACTTAAACGGTAGCAGTACTTACTGTGAGGTACCTAAAGAGCCTTATGTACTTCCACATTTATGGACTTGCTTTAGCTTTCTGTATCTTATTCATTTTATAAATTTCAGCCCTTTTTTTAACTCTAGGTGGAAGGAATCCAGGGTATCATGATGGCATACATTAGTGCCCTTCATAATGTTTCACTTGCAGGTCCAACTTTATTTGGACCAGTGATTACTTCTGCTGCACATATAGCAAGTCAGTCTTTGACGAACAGTGAGCGGAAGTATTTCGTTTTGCTAATTATCACGGTACATTTCATTTTCTATGTTATATATCTTCCTCCGTTTTCCTGATGAGTATCTTTTTTTTACCTTTCAAGTGAAATGCTAACCATCATATGTTATCGTCTTGAGTTATACCAGTCAGAGTTATAGTTCATAGATCCGTCATATGTATATACCTCTATGCATTCCAATGAATAAATTTCACTGGATTGCATAAAATGTAGAGAAGCTTGAAACTTCAACTTTTGTTGGAAATCAAAGTCTATCTAATTTGAGTTGGGGTTAATTCATTGAGGACGTTTTCTTTTTATAACTGAATGTCCCATGTCTTCCTGTTCTGATTATATTATAGAAAAATTCCAGGATGGAGTAATAACAGATCTCCAAGAAACAAAGGACGCTCTTGTTCAAGCAGCGGATTTGCCATTGTCAATTCTAATTGTTGGGGTTGGAGGTGCAGACTTTAAGGAAATGGAGGTATGCAAGTGCAACAACTTGTTTCCTCAGCAAGCATTGCTTTTTATGTCATCCATTTTACATTAACTGTATTGGATCATTTCCGGTGTGGATTACTTTTCACAGATATTGGATGCTGATAAAGGAGAGAGGCTAGAATCTACAACTGGACGTGTTGCTGTTCGTGATATAGTACAATTTGTTCCCCTCCGTGATGTACAAAGTAGGTCATATTATAAATTTCTGGGTGAATATAAAAGGATAATTGAACATTCTTTAAGAGCGTTTGATGTGATGCCTTTTCTTTGATTTGTAGATGGAGATGTCCCAGTCGTTCAATCGCTTTTAGCAGAATTACCTTCTCAATTGTTGGAATACATGCGGTTCAGAAAGATACAGCCGACTTTGTGATCATACAAGACTTGTACATATAAATGTCCATCTCTCTAGACTAAAATTTTGCTTCATGTTGCCCAGAAGATTAATATCTTTCATCAGCATAGTCTTGTAATTGATTTTGTTGATAAAAAAACGTGAGTTCGTTGCTCTTTATACTTGCAAATTCCAATCTCCTTTCTGTTACAGTTACCTTCCAGAAATTTTTTATAGCCACAAATGTTAGTGCTTGTTTAAAATTACATGTTACTGCCAATAATGTTTTAGCTTTAAAATGTGTCTGTGAGTAACGAATTAATAAAACGTATTTGATAGTCTATTTAATTCATCAGATTTTTGTCTTTTTGTCATTGACTTTTTTTATTAAATAATATCTAAAACGTTACTGCCAAATAAGTTTATTTTAATTTTGTATATAAAAAATAAATAAATTAAAAAAACGTATTATTTTAAATAATAACTTACCTCGATCAAAAATATAAACAAATATTTTTTATTTTACTCAAACTATACAAAAGTATTTAAAATAAATACTCAATTCAAACACGCTCTAAGTCATACACATATTATGACCACAAGTTTTTCAGAAAATATTCCATTTTGCTTATTAAAGTCTGTTTTTGGTCAAATTGCTCAATATAAATCGAAATGTAATGAGTATATAATATGATGTCCCTTGTGAAATAAAACAAAAGAAGAAAGCAGACAAAGTTGAATATTGTGCTCTTGGACCGTATATAGTATATATATATTATTTTTCCACATAACTAGTATGTATTCACATTAGTACATAAAAAAGCTAGAGTAGTAAACCCTAATATCTTCTTCACTCCTCCTTCCTAGCTCACACTCCTTTTTCTCACCTCATTTACTAATTTTTAGTAATATAGCTGACTGCTAGCTAAGTTCTTGTTTGAATGTTTTTGTTAGATCGAAGAGATGAAAAGATCAGGCTCTAATAATGAAAGGGAAGAAAAAGATACTAGTAATATATTCCCAATATACTCATCAGCTCGATCTCAACAAGATATGTCTGCTATGGTTTCTGCACTCTCTCAAGTCATTGGTAACTCTTCTTCTTCAGCTGGTGGTGATTCTTCCGTGGACGCCGTGCATGCTAATCCACTAACCCTAATTCCACAATCCACTCAGCAAAATCAATCTCAATCGTCTATTCAAGATCAAGGTATTATCTTCCATGTATAGCTTAAGAAGACAAAAAGAACAAGATGATCTTATTTCTATCTGAACACTATCTCATCTAAAAGTTTAAGTTTTTCAAAAAAAATACTTTTATTTACTTTAATATTTTTAGTGCCTGAGGCGTATTCAAGATTTTGAGATGATGGGTGCACTGCTATAAAAAGGTTGATCTATGATATAAACTTGATCGGTTCGACATATATATACCAATTACCACTTAGAGAAGTGTTATCTAATTTTAGAAAGATAAATATAAAATTTAAATTTCTAACCTCTGAGAGAGAGGTGCACCCAATCATAATCGCATAATGTGATACTTCAAGTGTGGGTTATATTTCAATATTTAAAAAAAAATATAAACTACTATATATGATCTCGGGAGGGGACCATGGGTTCACGTGAACCCCCTTAGATGAGTGCCTGGCCCCTCACGTGCAGACCTGATTATTTTTTATGAGTGTTTTGATCATGTGAAGTTTGTTATTTAATGTCATCATAGGGAATTCAGAGAGAAGGCGGTATAGAGGAGTTCGTCAAAGACCATGGGGTAAATGGGCAGCAGAAATTCGGGACCCGAAAAAAGCAGCTAGGGTTTGGCTTGGTACTTTTGAAACTGCAGAAGGTGCAGCACTTGCTTATGATGAAGCTGCTCTTAGATTCAAAGGCAACAAAGCTAAACTCAATTTCCCTGAAAGAGTTCAAGGACAATTCCAATACTTTAATCAACATCAATTTACACCTGCCACGTCATCAAATAATACGTTTGAACAGAATTACCCTAATGTTCATCACTATGCTGATTTGTTACTTCGTAGTGACAATAATATTGATTTGAATTTCCAAGTTTCACCAACTACTTGTTATCAGTACTCATCATCAGGATCGTCGTCTTTTGATATTTCACAATCATCATCAGTGGAATTGCCAGTTTATGAGGAGCAGCAACAAGTTATAAGTACGAATAACAATTATCAGGAAGAAGATTTTATGAAATATTCTGGATCGCATTCTACTTCAAGTGGTGGACCTCAACATGATGAAAGTAATTGGGAAGAGTATAAGCATGAAAAGTAACTTTCAATATACATGACGATGGTGGTATCAGAGCCAGCTAACAGTATGAACGTCCATGTACGTGCTTGGACCATGAAAAAGAACCAGGCTTGCACGTGATGAGTATTGTTGAGAATATAAGAAAATAAATAAATATGTGTTGTCTCAGTCTATGATCTAATGGTATAAGCTTAATTTTAGAAGGGATAGAGACGTATCTTGTGGTTTTATTGTGGGGCTTTCAATTTTATTTTATTTTATTTTTTGTATTTCAGTTTATTGCTTGTTATGATTTATGAACTATATATAATTTATAGTGGTGAAGTAATGGGAAAATATGAACGGTGTGATTTTATGTGTTTTAAGGACTAAGTTTAATCTTCAGTTATATCTTTACTCCTCCCTAATCTATGAAATATGTGTATAGCTAGGGATCACTTGGTTCCAAAACAAATTATATTGAATTATAACGTAAGGATTATTAGTAATATAATGATCAGTAATGTATAAATTATTTCTTGTCAGAATGTTTTGTTCATTTTACTAAAACAGTACGTACTATGTTGCTCAGACTCTTGAAGCTAAGGATCTAACACAAATACAATAACATTATTAAAGAGTTCGAGCATGTGGAAGTAATTAATTTACGGAGCTATATATACATAGCGAGTAGAATTTGATTATGTGTAGCTATAGCTAGCTAGCTGAACTAAGTTGGCTAGTAATTAATTAATTGCTTCTTTTGCATGGCAAGGGTAGGTAATTAATTAAGAAGAAGGGCCCACGCAAGTAATTAGTGGCGACTAATTAAATAACGTGGCCTAATTCCTTTCACTTGGACTATAGAAGCATAGTATTATATATATATGTGGAACGCCGCACTTTCACTTAAATCTTACTATTTATTAATTAATTAATTAATTAATGCTAAGTGAAGGGAATCTAGTCTTAAATTCTCTTGCAACATTTTTTTGAAATTAGATTATGAATGTGCGCAAGTACCTTTTACATAAAAATACTTGCAAATACTTAATCAATAAAAAAATTTACTCATAGGAACTTTCCTAGTGTGAATGCTACGTACTTTGAACCCTTTTTAAGATTAAAATGTGTGAATATGAATACATATATTTGATTACTAAAAATTTCTTATCTTTAATTAAATTTAAACACTAAATAATTAAGAGTAATAATTTTCTCTACATCTAAACATGTAAGGTACATGAATCTTTAAATGATCAATCCAAAAATGCTCTAAACACGGTATGATATTATTTATTTAGACCAAATTCACACAATTTTTTTTTAAAATAGAAAACCTCGCACCATCAAGAATATCCAAGTAATTATCCAACACCTTATAAACAAGTTCTTTTTCTTTCTAGTTCCAATGTGAGATTTAATTCTCTCACTCTCCCAACAAAAATAACACTATACATAGTTTAAAATAATTTATTTTAAATTTTGTATCTAGTCATCAAACTGAATTAAAATAGAGAAAGTACTACGATCAAACTTTAGACGTCGCTAACAACGTAGGAAAAATAATAATTCAAAAGCCATGTATTTTGGAAGAAAAAGCGGCTCTTTTTGACTCCGGACATGATATAATACTACTACTTTAGTTTCTATCCAAAGAAGGGAAAAGAGCATGCTTCAGGCCTGAAATAAAAGACAGAAAAAACACTCTTTATTGTGAATCTAGTATAGTTCAAAATGAATCTCACCTTTTGACATGCATTTCCAAAAGTTGAAAGATAATGATCTAAGCTTCCCTTTTTTGCATGAAAACGTGCATGGAATTGTCATCATGAAGCTTTATTCAAAAAACAATGTCTATATTTTAGTTCAAAAAAAAGCTAAGCTTAGATTAGAGTGAAAGTAGAGTGAATAATTGTAGTTGTGCAAATTCTCTGTATCTTAGAAGTACTAATTAATTAGGTTTTTATATATAAAGATTAGAACAAATATGAAAAGGTTGAAGAAAAAAAAACAATTGAGAAGTCATAGATTTCGGCTTTCATCATATGTATAATAGTGAGTGAATAAAACACATAAACCGACCGCCGCACATTGTTCATGAATCATCATTATTCATAACTTTAATTGACTTATGAGTGGGGTGTAACCTAATTTATTTTATTAAAATTATACGATATAATGCAATACTATACATTATGAAATAAATATGCAACAATCATTCAAATAAAGTTCAGAATTGTATTTAACAATTGCTAATGTAGTGAGTAGAAGGTAAGTTCAGTGGTGCAGTATTGGGACTAATTCATCCTTAATCAAAAGTCTTGAGTTCGAACCTGGATATGGAGAAACTCTTGTAGGGAGTGACACCCCTAAAATAGGCCCTGCAGCGTGTGATTTGAATTTAGTCGGGGCTCCAATGTGAGTTCCGAAGACGGGTTGAAAAAACAAAAAATAAAGTTAAAATCTAATTATTATTTGTTTACTAATTGGCATCTTTATTCTAATCACCTAAAATAAGCTTCTTTATTCTAATCACCTAAAATAAGCTTTCGGTTGAAAAACGATATACAACCCTGACAGAGACAATGTTGGGCAACATGTATATATAGTCTTATGTTCCATTTTATGTCTTATAATAATATACGGAACTATAAAATAGTAGTACTGATTGGTGTAAATATTCTTTTATTAATTAGTACTTCTTTTGATCCATCTCTTACACTCTTGCACCTTCCGTTGTAGAAGATATTTATAGCCTTATAAACTGCAAAGAGTATTTGTCTGAAATATCATTTATTTCCACATGCAACTTCGATCTCACTTAATTAACACGCTCTAACTCACCTTCACAACTCTAAGTGTCATCGCACCTAGGTTATTATTCTTTTTCCACTGTCCAGAATTGTCGTCGCACCTAAATTACTGTCTTAGTGTAGTAGGGGGTCACTGCACTAGTTAAAACAGGAAAATTAGATCTTGAAAAGAAAAAAAATTGTCCATTGGAACAATTAACTTGTTTTATTTTCTACAAGACCAATACAAATTCCACTCTTTTAAGTGATCTAAATATACATATAAAAAAAAATCATCATACCGTTTATTGAAACTAAATGTGAAAACATGTAGGAATGTGGAAGATAGAGACAACAAGCAGTCAACTAACTTTGTTGCTTTCTTGAAAATACATAAAGAGTCCCTGCTACTACAGGCAGATAAGATAGAGATTCTGCAGAGGGTAAAATCTTCTTTCCTCTAAAGATTAATGTAAGGTTCAATATTTCAAACTTGACACAGTCAATCAGATTCCATATCCTATACAATATTGTCAAACTTTACTGCATTACATATCTATCTATCTACCTAAAAGCCTAGCCACTACTTTTTTTATCATCCTCATAGGGAAACACGCCTCTTCACGATAATGATTAAAGTGCAACAAAATGCTTCAAGGTAAGAACTTACCGTAACGAGTATTGAGTTGATGTAAACACTCGAGCAAGTTTTTACCACTATATGCCTTAGACGGATGTGGGCTTATTCCTCAAGCTCAGCTTCTCCCTTTCTCCTCTCATCATTCCTGATGGACTCGATCAAGAGACTTTCAATGACGAATTACCAAGAGACGTTACTTTTTACTCTCAATGCCCTCGCCGATCATTGTTCCGTTGTCATCTATTTCACCATATCAGGGGCATTGCTTCAACACAACTCACTAGATTTCAATAGCCAAATGTGCCTGAAACAATGATGGGATTAGCGGGTTTGAGCAAAAGGACGCCAAACGTGATGAAAATTACATAAATCATTAACTAAAATGCTTCTACTTAAGGTTTAGATAAACACGTATACTTATACAGGAAAAATACGGTGACCGGGCAGTGCTTTTCTGCTCAACATATACTCCTTAAAAGACCAGGAGAATCTCTAGCAGAAGCACAACTTCACAAAAATAATCTAATTCAGACGTAGTGCTTAATTTGCTTCTAAAGTTCACTTGCTTTTGTAAACCTTCATTTGAAGATGAAAACTCCCAAGTCTTTGCATTTCCCTTAAATGAGGTAACATTACCTCATCGAAAAAAATGATAAAGAGACGAATTCATGAGCAATGCACTCCAATACCAGTCCAAAAGCAGCAGGATGCAATGGCAAAGGCTCCGTGAACCAATAATTTCCCTAGCCTCTGGTTCAGTTACGGTATTGCTTGATCAATGATATTGTGAATTGCTTCTTGAGCAGCCATTAATCAAAGACAGATACATAATAAATCACACATTTGAAGGCATGTAATAAAGCCGTCACCGCTTGAAGCACATAGAATCACCGTATAATTAAGTCATCATACAAAAATTCTATACTGCAATTTGAAGGTCAAAAAGCTTGTTCCTGCAGATGATTTCCATTTTCACTTGTTTTCCATGCAAAAACACCTCAAAATGTCCACAAGCACTTACTTGCAAGTTGCAAGTACCTGATGGCATGCCTGAGCAAAGACATTATTCCAGAACCTGTAGCAATCATGTGACCAAGAATTCTCGCATTAACCACCAACAGTATCTTATGTAATACAAATATTCTCACTGATAAATTAGTTCTGCGTAGCAAGGACACTATATCTAATTGGTTCCAAAAACTGAAAGTAGCACTACAAATCAACTTCTGACCCAATAGTAAAATGATCCTAAAACGTTCTTTTTTTAATCGGAAGTAATTCTTTCTTTTCCCTTGGACGATTTCAGTAGAGGCTCAGTTACAGGTCTTTATTTTCCCAAGCACGTTTGCAGGACGAGTCTCAGTAAACACATTATTCATCTTCAACTATCCAAATAGAACTATTGCAAAACCAAGATGGTAAATGGATGCCGTTAACTGATGCATTACCTAGACCGGTGCCCATGGGAAGCAAGTAGAAAAGAGTAGATTGCAAGGCTATGGAGTCGAAATTGTTTGAAGCCAAAGGAATATCGAACTATCTAAATACATTCTTTAAATCTCTCAGGAATGAAGTAGGAAACTCAGGTGAGAAAGCTTCAAATGAGGCTTTTTCAGTATTGATGGATCATTTGGAGGTTTTGAACATTACCCACCAGCTACCGTGGTACACTCGTCATTTTTGCGACATTTTAAAACAATTTTCTTCTTATTAACGGTTGCAGACCTAAAATTAACAAATAAATACGTTCCTTTACTTGCAATTTAAGTGTGAGGAATCAAAGTGTGAGGTTTCGGTGAATGCCGGAGGGAAGTAACTGGAAGGCTAAGCCGAAAAAAGGAAAGAGCGAAAGAGGCGGAAGTTATTTGGTTTCCTATCCTAATTATAGATAAAGCTTTGGTTTGGGTTGGGTAGTATATCAATTATCAACAATGTTTGTGATGGAGAAAATAAGGCCCAACCCAAACCAAACCCTCTATCTTTATTAAGAGAGGAAACGTAATAACTTCTGCCTATTCCGCTCTTCCCTTTTTAAGCTTAACCTTTCAGATGCTTCCCTCCGGCAGCCACCGAAACCTCACACTTTGGTTCCTAATCTAGGTTTGTTTCCATCTTTTTCCTCTCCTTCTCTGTATGTCAGAGCTCACACGGGAGCATTCACTATTGAGAGGCATTTCTTTTTTCTTCTCTTCTATCTCAGATTTGTTCATTTATTGCCACTGATATTTTCCTTGTTCTCGCTTAGGAGGTAATTTGTTGTCTACTAGTGCATGGAGTTAATGGAGGTAGCCGTCAGGAGTTCACTGTGCAACCACAAGTACTTTCTTGACCTCCTCATTTCTATTCCTATCTCCTTTTAGATTTGACCCTTCTTTGTACTTTATGTCAAGGTATAGAAATTAAACTTCGTCAAATGTAATTACCACTAGAAAGATTCCTAAGAGTTAAACTAGGTAAGTTGTTCTGATGTAGAAATCAAAACCATAAATATTGCAAACTTACTGAAGTTACCAAAAATCTTACAATTGAATGCCACGGAATTAGACCTAGTGAAGGAAACCATTCTAGTGCTAATTAACATTAATTCTTACAAAATGGAATTAACTTGTGTATGTACTATAGGGTAAAGAATTTTTACACTAACTCAATGTTTTTAATATGTTGTAGCAGATAATCTACTTTTTTTCTAGGTTATTGTTCTTATTTTTTATGAATGTCTATCTGTAGATATCTGATAATGAAAAACTCTCAAGTACAAAATATTATCAATCAGCCTATACGTACAACCAGAAATATTGAAAATTCATCTATGAAGGGATAATTAACACGTACTTTCCTCTGTAGAGAAACCATTCTCCATGATCCTCATCATCTTCATAACCACCTGAGAGCACCATAGATTGTGTATCCTGCAATTCTAGCAACATGGGGCCAATGCACACCCCATTGCCTGCAATTCAAGTGATGTGTCCACAATTCTCCAACAAAAGCACCTTGATTTCTCTCCAGATCATTCTCCGCCAATATTGGCCCGAAATGATCCGAAGGGATGGTCACAAATATCCTCCCGCTTGATGCATTAGCCATTCCAGCTCTTTTATTATCCCCTCCTTCCCTAATAAACGGGTTATCAGGGTGATCTACTTGATTCACCAGTATACCAGGGTGGATCCAAGAATTAAATTTTTCTGTTAAAATATTGGGCTCAGTGTCACAAATATCCTCCCGCTTGATGCAATATCCATTCCAGCTCTTTTATATAGCTGCTCCTTCCCTAATAAACAGGTTGTCAGGGTGATCTTCTTGATTCACCTGTATACACAGGTTGATCCAAGAATTAATTTTTACTTTAAAGATATTGGGCTCGGTTGAACTCATAGACAAGTGTGTGCTTACCTGAGGACATGGTACTTGAGGCCTTGTAAAAGCATCACTTTTATGCAGTCACCAGTGCCGAGTCTATTTGTTGTTGATTGATTAATCATTTGGCGACTAATTTGACTGCGGCATTTGACTCTTGTATCCTTGCCTTGTCCAATCCATTTTTGGAAGCACTTCAAACGTAAGTTATGGCAACAGGATATCTGGAAGAATAAAAATATCAATCAAGATATATAGAAGTTTCACGAGTATAGAAACCTTAAAAGATAATAGACGTATGCAAATACTTATGCATACATAGAACCACGGGTGGAGCTGCAGAGATACATACTTGTAAGTCAGTTTCATCAATCTTGCACTGATAATGGCTATAAAAGAGCCATGGTTTCAAAAAAAACATAAGACTGTCAAATTATAGTGCAAAAATCCTTTTAAAAAGATTATTGAGAATGTTGTGAAATGTTACTAATTTACTGTTAAAATGTCTAAAGAGATCATTTTGGTCACATTGCTTGAAGGGCACATTTTCCCTGTGTTGCCAGTATTGCTGGACAGGCCTATATACTAAGATATGTTGATGCAGAATTAATCTATGATATAGTGTGTCCTTGGCCAAGTATGAGGATGATGGGGATCATAGAAACTGGAACTCTACACAATATACATGTACTATGAGCCTTGAAGATAGTGACTTCTGGTTTAGTTTAAATATTTCAGACTCGAGGCACGTTCTATATCAACAAAAATGCTAAAAGGAAATTCCCATAACCCCAGTTCTAGTACTTCCCAAAAGCAGTACCTATTAATAATACGAAGCTAGTGCATGCAGTCATGTACCTGTATAAAATTGAGATACATATTATCGGGGTTCCTCCTTTCTCTTTGCTTCTTCCTTCTTATAATGCAGGTATTATATATGCACCATAGAGAAAATCGACGAAGCCCGTAGCATAACTTGCACCAGCAGCCTCGGTGTTGAATGCTTGTCAAGCATTGGTCCGGAGAACTATGACGGCGGGAACCACCTTGTCAAGAGCCTTTCGCCAATCTTCTGCGGACGCTGCAACAACAAATATTGTGTAAAGTAGTCATTTGTTTAATTTACATGAATTGCAACTGAAGTTTTGCAAGCTAACTACTAAAAAAGATATCAATTAGTTACGAATTTTGTTGCTAATTTTTCGTTAAACAGCCCATAACTAACTTTATTTTTTGAAAATTCATCGCTAATTTAGCAACAGATTTTTATTGTTTAATGTGTACAAAATGATTAAACATTAATTGATTGGTCTCAATTCGTTGTATGAGCTATTTGGCTATGTCTAGCCAAATGCCATCATTACTCTTTTTCACCAGAGATTCTTGGTTTTAATGGAAACATTACAGGAGAGAGAGAAATTCTAAGCTAGGATACAGTGAAAAGAGTAATAAATTTATTTTGTTGTTATAAATAAAAACAACTTTTTGTTGATCAGAGAAGATAAAATTCGAAAAGTAACACTACTATGATTGAGCCTACTTCACCTCTCCTCTTTCTCGTTTTCAAGAGCCTCTTAATTACTGATTCATTTATTTTTCTTAACTGTTTTTTGAGTATTAATCCTACAAGGAACACATACGACTGAACTCTCCATTAGATGAGACAGCTGGGCATGAAGAATAAGATTCAACGGGGGTCTTAGAACACTGACACCAACAGAAGAATCTGCAGAAATGATTATCCATGGTAGCGCACTCTCAATCCGGATAAAGTTAAGTTATTTTAATGTGATAAAAAATAGTATTCATTGTTTCAACACAACTCACTAATACTATTTTATCGCCAGATGCACATGAAACAATGATGGAATGAGGGTTTGAGCTAAAGGACGCCAAAGGTGATGAAAATTACCTTTGGCAGTACTTAAGGTGCAGTACAGCATGCACAGGAAAAATTGAAAACAAATACATACGGAAACTTTTACTGGAAAATATGGGGTCTTTCTGCTCAACATAGTACCCTTGAAAGACCAGGAGAATCTTAGAAGAAGCACAGCTAAAAGGAAATCTAATTTGGAAGCTGTGCTTTACTCTGGAGAAGTGCTTCTAAAGTTACTTTGGTTCTATGAACCTTCATTTGAAGATGAAAATCTAATAATTCCACGTCTCTGCAGTTCTCTCAGATGAGTTACTATACCTCTTCAAAAAAATTGATAAAGAGACGAACGCATGAGCAATGCACTCCAATACCAGTCCAAAAACAGCAGGATGCAATGAGACACACCTGCAACACTTCCTCCCATGCTAGATGCTCCATGAACCAAAGAATTTCTCTAGCCTCTGATTCGATCGAGGTATGATGAATTGCTTCTTGAAAAGAACTGATTGTTGAGACATTAACCGCCAGATGTCACCACCTCAAGCATATATTTTCCCCGGATGACTGAGTCATCACACGGAAATTCAATATACTTCGGTACTGTAATCTTAAGGTCCAAAAGTTAGCTCCTACAGATGACTTCCATTTGCACTTGTTTTCCATGCAAAAAAAACATCAAAAGCTGGTGTATTTGAAGAGTGATGTATTTGTTATTTGCTTAAGTAGGAGTCGGCAAAACCCAAATTTTATTTCTTTTATTCCAAAGTGGACATATGTCCACAAACACTTACTTGCTAGTGGCTGATGACAGGCAACAATCACCTGACCAAGAATTGCCCCATAGCCTGTGATTAAGAAGACACAACAGATGTTAAGCAACCAACGGCGTCACATGTTATACAAACCTTCTCACAGATAAACTTAGTTCTGCATAGCAAGGACACCACATAGGAGATATCTGATTGGTTCCAGAAACTGAAAGTAGCGCTACTCCTAAACAATAAAGCAACTTCTGATCCTATAGTATAAGGATCCTAAAAAGAGCTTTTTTTATCAGAAGTTTCTTCTTCTTTTTCCTTTGATTATTTCAATAGAGGTTCAGTTACAAACAGGCCTTTATTATTCTAAACACCTTTGTGATTGAAGTCTCAATAAGCACATTGTTCATTTTCAACTATCCAAATAGAACTGTTGCAAAACCAAGAAACAAAACCAGTGCCAGGGGAAGCAACTACAAAAAACGTAGATTGCAAGGCTATGGAGTTCAAAACGGTCTGAAGCCAACGGAATATCAAACTACCCAATACAACAACATAACCAGTAAAATCCCACAAACTGGGGTCTGGGAAGGGTAGAGTGTACACAAACCTTACCCCTTACCCCTAACTTATGGAGATAGAGAGGTTATACATTCTTTAAATCTCTTGGGAAATAAAGTAATAAATCCAGGCGAGAAAGCTTCAAATGGGACATTTCAGTATTGATGGATCATTCAGAGGTTATGAACATTACCCGACCAGCTACCATGGCACACTCTGTCATTTTTGTGACAGTTCAAAATAATTTCTGCTTATTAACTGGTGTAGACCTAAAACCTAACAGATAAATATGTTCCTTCTCATGCACTTTAAGGTTTTAGACTAGGCAACCACACAATTCAAACAACAACTTAAAGCTTTTAAATGAGACAGTTCACAGACATCAATATTATATCAGAGCATATCAAGTATATCATAACAAACACTAATTCTGGGTTCGAACCTCACCATCACAATTAAGAGAATATTTTCACATTACTGGTCCAATAAAAAGACACAACAGAGAGTGTGTTGCAAATCTAAACTATGATATCAAAGTATTAAACTTTTACACAATACTTTACACATTCATAAGTTACACTTCCAAAAATAGCAACAATTTTTAGTGAATTTATTTGCTACTCACTCTTTTTCTAAAAGAACCGGTAATAAGTGATAACAGGATAAAAAGTGGGAGATATAGTTACTACAGAGGTTGGGGCACAATAAGTAGTATAGATGAGCTCAATAATTTTGCTTATGACAAAGAAAGATGAGGACAACAAGAACACGTGTACGTATTCATTTCAGGCACTGAACATTTGCCATAAATTTCATTACACCACTTGCCTGGAAAACTGAATCACCACCCTAATGCAAATAGATGTATATGATAGTTTACCACCCACTAGCAAATATTACTATGCACATGGAGATTAAGAACACATGCACTACATGTTGAAGAAGGAATTTGTCATATGGACAAGTTTCCACGTTTCAGTTCATCTTTTCTCTGTTTTCAAATTAAGAATGTCGATATGAGTTCTAATCCATGTGTCAAAATTTTCCAATTCAAAGCCCTAAGCTATAGATTTAATTGAAAAACTTCAAGGAATAGCGCCATAAAAGGTAAGTGTTGTTTTATATAACTCTTCCTTTTTTGAATAGTAATCACAGTTCACTCACTGGTCACTGCTATCTCTTTCCCTATTAAACTATGTATGTAAGAACATTGTTGAAGCATATTTCGGATTTTATGAGTGTTACGTACGGGGGTTCTCGTGCTTTAACAATCAACCATATAAAAATAAAAATTCTGGCGTTAGATAAGACTTGGCACCATTACCTTCCAACATTGCCTCCATATTGCCACAGTTTCAAACAGACAGATCCGTGAATCCAAGCGAAAAAATAATTTAATAGAACAACAAAGATGAGCAGCATACATTTGCAAAAAGTACTAAAGTGCTAATCTTTCGGTACAAACATAATAACCATCTATACATAAAAAATTTATAAACAATAAAATTTAACTTCGTCTCTGGAAAAGCTATCTAGGCTATTAAATCAACATTCATTAAAAGGATGTTGTTGACATATATAGATAAATAGTGCAGAATTTTTTTAAAAATGAATGAGTTGAGAAATTAACTTTTATTTATCACCAACCCTTCATGTTGAGCACAACTCCTCAGCACCCCAAAAGCCATAGAAAGCCAATAGATAATGGAGAGTACCATGACCCAAAAGAAACATAGGTAGAAGGTTGTACATGTACTTACCATTTCTGAATCATAGATAGCAGTAGTTGATATGGTGAAGTGGCGGACATTAGAGAGTGTTTGGCTAAGCTTATAAGCTGGTCAAACTGGCTTATAAGCACTTTCTACCTTATCTAAGCATTTGGTAAACATTAAACGTGCTTATAATCCAAAATCAACCAAAGCCCTAAGTTGGTCATCATTTTAGTCCTTCATATGTACAAAAAGTACTATTTCGGTTACATGTATATATGAAGAACTAAAATGATCACTTTTTCGCATCATTTTTTCATGCCGTATATATGAACGACTAAAATTGTCCAACTCCCATAACCAAGAAACACCCAAGGACAGTGGTGTCCCTTTTACCATTCTCCGCTCCACTTAAATCATGTTTTTATCTAGAGAAGGATTCAAAACCAGTTGTTCTCCTAACACACACTCTCGCTCTTACTACTACAACAATGTCCCTATAAAACAAAATTACTAAAACTACAGTTCAAAAAGGAAAATAAAGTGAATTTCATCAAACTCAACGTAATTTATATCAGTTCGTTTGAGAGTTCTCATCGAAAAGAAAAAACACATTAGGGAGATATCAAAAATCAAAATGAATAACAGTTTAACAATATAATCTCATCAAACTGCAAGTTGTTGGAACAAATTAGAATTAAATAAATGAAAATGAAGAAGGAAAAGAACCTGGGCTACGACGCCGATGCGATAATAACATCGTGATTCTTCAATCAAGAAATTGTAAGAACCCTAAAAACCCAAATATTTGCAGCAAGAAAGGGCGTTGAAGGGTGGCGTACTTATATGAACCGACCCGACAATTTTATAACTGGATCCGGATCTTTTAGCGGCCCATGAACTTAATTGGATTGGGCTTTATTTGAAGTGTGTTTTTGTTTGAAAAAGTCTTATTTATTTATTTTGGTGACAATTTTAAAGACCTCTCCTCGTGTTTAGATTTATCATAGTGACTTTTTTCTTATGGTTTAAGATATTACGGATTTGGAGAATACGGAGATGTGGAGGATCGAACCCCATGCAAAGTGAGCTGCATCCCCAACTTCTAATTAAATTAATTAAAATCAAATTCACTTACTAATTAAATTAGAATTTGTGAACTTCAAATTCTTAAAAATGTCGTATTAAAATGTATTTTTAAAAAAATTCATGACAAGTTGGTAGCAATTTGAAAAATTATTACCATTTTATTATTATCAAATTTAAATGAAAAATGACCTAAAAAATTTATGCAAAAGTAAATTAAAAAGGAAATAAATGAATCTTAAAATCACAATAGCTATTGCTTATGGTAAAATTTTGATGAAAAAAAAATTATTTACTTAGTAATAAATGTCAAATCTTTTAAGTTTTTCTTTGTCATAAAAATTGAAGTCTAATAGATGCATATTCGAAATGTAAATGTTATGGGTTCAATACCTTTTATGTTTTTAGCGCTAAACTATTATATTCTTAAAGCTATTGATTCTTATTTATATTTATTATAATATTAATATATTTCTTCTGTGAATTTCAAATTCTTATAACATATTTTTATCATCTTTAGAAAATTGTATAAAATACCAAACTATTAATTAAAATTAAATGTTGTAATCACAGTTTCATTTAATTCTAATATGTAACAAACACTTTGTCATTCGTCTCTCTCCCCAGATATCTCGCTCGCCACTCTCCTAATCTTGCTCGCCACCTCTCTCTTGCCTCTTTCACTTTATACAAATACAAATGTATAAATTATGTTTGTGTTTGTTTAAAACAAGAGAAAAATGTACATACAAATACAAATACATATCTTTTTGTTCGCCTCTCTCCCCAGATATATCGCTCGCCTCTCTCATTTTATACAAACACAAATGAATAAATTGTGTTTGTATAAAGCGAGAAGAATTGTATATACAAATACAAATACATATATTTTCGTCTTGTACACTTATAATTATACAATACAAATCTTCCTCTGTCCAGTTATCTTTCGTCTTTCTCTCTTTATACAAACACAGATTATACAAAAAACATACTTTCTTATTTGTTTACAGATTCCAAATATATACTTATACAATTGATTATTTTGTATAAGTATACCAAAATATACATATTAATAGTCATAGCAAACATAAAGTTTGTTATGGAACGCAATTATGTAAACTATAGTTATAGCATACAAATATAAAAAGGCTAAACCTAAAATTTACTCTATTTTCAATTCTTTTGCTTCTCCTTGCTATAGTACTAATCAAGTTCCTCGTTGTATGTAAATTTTAGTGTGTCGCGATTAAAAAAAAAATTAAGATTTCATCAAGAAGCATAATGAGACCTCAATTGCAACAGGTAGAAACTATATTTTCTGTGCATCCATTAAAAACAAGTCTAAAGAAAAAATTCACTTTACTTGATCACAAAACGCTTTGCTATGAGTCTAAATTAAAAGTATTATTTGACTTCTCAAAAATGTTGAATTGGGTTCAGGTAATGGACTTATATGTCTAACTAATATGAATCATTTTGATCATATTATATATTTGACTAATTCATTTATAAATGATATGATCAAAATTACTAATATCGCGAGACATAATAAACTATTAACTAAACCCACAATAATGCAAGTCAACATGCTTGATAAGTTAATGGGTATTCTTAGTCTAAATTCATAGTAAAAAAATTGTGATTAAGCAGAGTAAAAACAAATTATACTTGATTTTAATAGACATGGCATAAAGAATATAGTGTTTACAAGTTGCAACCTTTACGAATACGACAAGTTAATGCTAAAAACATTAAAAATGTCGAGTTTATAACATTTAAATTTCAAATAGGCCTTTGTAAAGTTGCTGTTATAAACAATGAAAATCCTTTTTAAAAATAAAATAAAAAGATTTCATCAATATGTGAATAATTTTTTTCCCATACCAAATTTCTACCATAAGTAATAGATATTGTGTTTTCATAATTTGTTTGCTTTATCAACAATTTATTTTTGCATAATTTTTTTTAAAGATAGTTAAATACTAAGTAATTTTTCAAAATGTAACCACCTTAATTAGATTTATCATGGAAAAAAGGAAGTTTGAAAAGTATTTTAATACAATATTTTAAAGGTTTCAAGTTCACAATTTTTAAATTTAATTATTAGATGATTTTTGTTTTGATATTAACATTTAATTACATAGTTAAAAATAACTAAGAACATAAGAAACACAAAATTAAAAAACAATTTAATTATAATTAATTTATTTAAAATTTAATTAAGTAGTTACTAATTAATATTATCTATTATTATTTTAATCGACGTCTTTTGTTTTTGACCTTATCAAACAAGGCTCAAAGCAAAATGTATTATTCACCCAAGTCTGTCATATATATATAATAATAAAATAAACTAATTATCTGACAATAATTATCAAAATCATAATCAATTATTTATTAGAATATCTCATGATTAAAAAAACAAACTTCCCAAAATCTCTAACAAAAAAAGTAATTAAGAAATTATAACATAATGCTATAATATTACTCGTATATATTTCTGGACTCGTAATTTTAATTCTCCATGATAACCATTAAGGTTTAACACTTGTAAATGCAGTTATATATACATAATGATTAATGCATTAAAAAGGAATATAAAAGGCAACAAACAAACAAATAAATAATAACCAGTTGATTAATTATTCATCTATTTAATAAAAAAAAATTGAGTCAGTCACAAACAAAATTATTTAATAAAAATTATGTTGTTAGACGTAATATAATGCACCATCAAATTATATGGGACATATTTTTTCAACGAAATTCTATCCAACTTGATTATATATATATATATATATATATATATATATATATATATATATATATAGTCTAAATTC